>RCUC01152377.1:0-26905 GCA_003697995.1 Taxidea taxus jeffersonii
CCCAATTGTACTCAGTATCTCTCTCTCTTTAAAATAAATAAAATCTTAAAAAAAAAAAAAGAATTGGCTAACCTCTTTGGTAAAGAGGGTGTGAGGGGAGGATTCCTGGAGTATCTTGCTCAGGGACAGCTTCCAAGTTGCTGTCCCCATGGAAGCTTTCTTCCTGTCCACATGGGGCCTCAGACACATCACCCTGGGTCTCTCAGTTTCACTAAGAAACACAGGCTGCAAGTCAGACCTCCATCATGATATGGCTCCCAAACAGAATGCCATGAGTGGTTCCAGCTCTCTGGATACTGAACAAACCCAAACCAAGCCTTCCTATCTGGGAGGGTTGCAGGTATTGGAGAGGGGAGGCACCCAAGGCCAGGAAGTGACAACAATCAGAGAGGAGGAGGAGTTTCAAGAAGACCCTTACTCCTCAGGAGCTGATCACCTGCCCCAAAGAGCTCCTCTATTTCCCCTTCCATTGAGCACCTCAGTGTCTTCTGCAAAAGGGCCCCATTATGCCCATCTTCTAGCCACGTCTGACCTGGATGAAAGGCTGCAATTTAGGCTCCAGGAGCTGGAAGCTCTTTTGCAAATATGAGATCATGCAAATTATTGGAGAGAGATTTGCAACATGCCGTGACCAACTGCAGTAGCCCAAAGGGCAATGAGAGCAGCAGCGTCTACACTCTTGCTGGGCCCCTCTTTGTAGTGGGTTGAATGATGACCCCCCTAATAGGATATGACCAAGTCCTAACCCTTTGAAACATGAGAATGTGGCCTTATTTGGAAAAAAGTCTTTACAGATCTAATTAAGTTTTTAAAGACTTCAAGATGAGATCATCCTGGATTTAGAGTGGGCCCTAAACCCCATGGCAGATGTCCATAGAAAGAGATTTGAGACTCATGGAGGCACACAGAGGGAGGAGGGCTGTGTAAGACAGAGGCAAAGATCAGAGTGAGGCATCCACAGACCCAGGAATGCCAAGGGTTGCCGGCAACCACCAGAAACTAAGAGAAAGGTATGGAATATTCCCTTCTTTCTAGAATATGGAATATTCTAGAATATTGCAGTGGAATAGTCCCTTCTTTCTAGAACAAGAAGCACCCTGAGCCATCCAGCAGAAGGGTGGATCTTGGGCAGAAGACGTGGCCATATTCTGCCACTTTCAAAGCAGTCCTTTCATAGCCCTGAAAAAAAGCAAATAAAATAAAATACAAGAGAAAATGATTGATGTTGAAATAAAAAATGTAAAACTGATATCAAAGATACTGAAGCCAAGGCAAAGTATGATTCACAGGTTTTTCTGCCTTTGGTGACAGAAGATTCTTTGGCATCTCTGACCCTCCCGGTAAGTCCAAGGGAGGCCCAGATTTTCACCTGCAAATGTCACCCACAAGGTGACACTTGTGACAGCAGGCCCTTCTGATTGCTCTAGGAATTCCATGGGGAATGTGATCAGATATCAGGATCTTGGGTAGGAGGCCCAAGTTGGAAGGAGACATGTTTCGGGGAAGAGGCAGGCCTTTCCCCTAGCAGGTGACTGTTCCTCTGTTGATAAGTAAGATCTCTTTGCTCCTACCAGGGAACCAGAAAACAAGCCATCCAGGACAGACTTTCAAGGTCTTATCTTATCAGAACAAGAGCCTACCAACAGGCTGGCAAGCCTGTGGGCAGCTTGGCTGGGAACAGAACAACTTCCTTTGCGAATAATTCATGTCTGTGTGTGACTTAAAACACCAGAATCCACATAATGCCCCTACATTTGGACATAGCCATTGTTTTGAATAAGCCTTTCTGGGATTTTTCTTTTTAATATGGAAAACAGCATAGCATTACATATTGTTATTATGTTCATGGATGGGAATATTCATCCATGACTCACCCTTTCTTATTTATGTTCTACAATAAACAGTGTCTTAAGGGAGTTTGGGGCTAAAGAGCAGGGGAGACGCCCTTCTTCCTTCCAAGCCCAAAAAGTCTCTTTTTTTTTAACCGAGTGAGTGCAAAGCTTCAGAACTCCAAGAGACAGTCAACATGAATATTGAAGGAGGAGAGTGCAGCAATATCTTTGTATTTCCCATGCATTTTAGAATATTTAGAAGAATATTGCCTTCGCAATTCCCAGCGTGAGCTGGGAGAGCGGCAGGTAGAGCAGGTAGAGGGAGAAGCAGGCTCCCCGTTGAGCAAGGAGCCCCCCTTCCTACCCCAGCCCACACAGGCAGGGATGTGGAGATGGACCTAAATCAGCCATCTGTCTGTTGGCAGCTAGGTCACTGTTTCCCTCTCCAAGGTAGCACTCCTCCGGCTTTTAAACCCGAGGTGTTAAACAATTAAGACATCCAAGTTCAATTTTTCCTTCCTCACTGGGGAACACTGAGAGGTAAATAAAATCCTTGTGACTTCTTGGAGGAAGTCATGCTTTCAGTCTGACTCCTTGATAGAATTTATCTCAAGTGTCCTGCAGAACCGAAGATTATTCCATTGTATTTATTGATCTGAGCCCTATGGCTAGCCTTTTGGGCTTTTCCCCAATTTGTGCAATTGTAACCCCATGTTTCAAAGACAATTTCTATAAATATATTTTCGTTTGTATGTGAGAACATTCCTGAAAGTTGGGGCCCAAGGGATCCATTCAGTTTTTTTGTTTTTTGTTTTTTAAGATTTTATTTATGTCTTTGTCAGAGAGAGAGAGGGAGCATGAGCAGGGGGGCAGCCAGCAGAAGGAGAGGGAGGCAGGCTCCCCACTGAGCAAGGAGACTGATGTGGGACTTGATCCCTGGACCACAGGATCATGACTTGAGCCAAAGGCAGACACTTAACCAAAACCAACTGAGCCACCCAGGAGTTCCAATAAAGTCAGTTTTTTGGTAGGATCTGCTGAATTTCCTTCCAAAACTTTGTGCCTTTTTACCCTGCCAGCTGCAGTCGCTGAGAGTGACTGCTTCTCTGCATCCATACTCACAGTGGACAGGAGTCTAGGTAGCTTCAGCCATAAACATCTTTGCCATAGACATCTCTATTCTACCTCAAGCGTCTTTCACTGTGTAACTGTGGACCAAAGTACATTTTTCCATAAAAGATAAAATAATGCAAAATACAAGAGGGACGTTTTAAAAAAATTATGAAATAAAGGCAATTTGTCAGAAAAACTAAAATCATGAAAGCTAAAAGAGGAATATGCTTTTCATTGAAAAGCACATACTGGAACATGAAAAATGAATAATGAAATTAAAAATATTGGGAAACACAAACTACTTGAATACGTTCAAAATCTAGAATGTGGATTCATGGTAACGCTGCACAAATAATTGATTTTATTTTGTGGATTGTTCTTAAGGACATGTCTTCAAAGTCTCTCGTTCCTAGTAATAAGGTAGTCTGCCCTTATCTGAAGGGGTATGTTCCAAGACTGCCAGCAGATGCCTGAAACCACACCCACCCCTACCTATGCTGTTTTTTCCTGTATGTACATGCCAATGATGAAATTTATGAATTAGGCACAGTAAGAGATTAACAACAAAGGCTAATAATAAAACATAACAATGTGTTGTAATAAAAGTTACGTAATTGCAGTCTCTCTCTCCCTCTTTTTCAAAATATCTGTGCTGTGCTCACCTTTCCTCTTGTGATGACGTGATGACATAGGAGGAGAATCGTCTGCTTTTGCCAGTGTTGATTGACTAGGGTAAACGAAACCAACCAGGGGGAACCGAAACTCTGGAAAGTGAAACTCCAGATAAGGGGAGGGGGGAACTGCAGTATGCATTTTTTAAATTTGTCTGTTGATTCATCTCCTCATTCTGCATCACACTTTTTTTTTTGCATTAAAATTTCTTTTCAGGGGTACCTGGGTGGCTCAGCCAATTAGGCATCTGACTCTTGGCTTCGGCTCAGGTGGTGATCTCAGGGTCGGGCTCCGGGGCTCAGTGCAGAGTCTGCTTATCCCTCTCCCACCCCTCTGCTCCTCTCCCAGCTCACTCTCTGTCTCGCAAATAAGTAAATAAAATTATGGTAAATTCAAACATAAAAGAATACAATTTCTTTTCATTAGGAGAGGTATCCATTTCCAGCTAGTAGGATGTATTCAAGTCACTGAGCTTCGTGTTGCGTTGTGAAAGCCTTCCACACTGTTGTTCACTCTTGGCATATGGTCACCTGTCTACTGACAGACATTTCCAAGTTCTATGGGAAATGTGGAAGAAATGCCAATGCTATAAAGTATTTATAACTGAGCTTTGTGATCACTGTAACTGATAAGATATCATTTTCTGGCATGGCATAGCATGCGGTCTGCTCGACACGCTATGTCACACTGCTGGTAAGTTTTGTCACTGAACTTCCTATCAAGGAGATACACATAGTTGTTATCACCCACTATTTTAAGATCACTACCTCTATTCAATACCGTCTAGACCATTATGAGGGCTAGCAAAGATTTATGGAACACAAAAATGGGAACTTTGTCAATGGAGAAATGAAACCAGACGTCAACCAGTTATTTTATCTTGTATGGCAAAATCGCCTTATGGCCAATTAGTTTTGTGACAAAAAATGTTTGTAGCAAAAATGTCTACAGCAAAGGCACTCCCAGCAAAAAACACCGGATGCGAGTAGACACTCCCAAGGCTGTTCCTTGTTACTGATCTGATGAGCTACTCTTGTTTTTGATTTGCTTTTAATTATTTGTGAAGTGTAGCTGTCTCAAAGTCTTCTTAACCTCTCAGTGTGTTCTTAAGCAGCTGGTTCTTTACTGAAAAAACGGAATTTATTAAGTTATATTGTTTCCTCCAGGAAGTGCTCATTATTCTCAAGAGAATACGTGGAAACTCTCACTTCCTACAGTGCACAGGAGTTTCGCACTTCCTGCAGAAAAAGCGGATTTCATTCCAGCAGTGGTCAGACCCAGAACACTTGAAGTCAGATGTGAGGACTCGCCACAGGAAACCACTTCTTCTGGTTTCCAGGGCTTTGGAGGTAAATTTATAGACTGCACACACAGGAAAAAGTCATTTCATGCTGCAAAGATAAATTGCGAAGAGAAAGAGAAAAAGAGAGAGAGAAAGAGATCATCAGTTGTTTAACTCAAGTAAGTTTCAAGCCAAAAGAAATTTCAAAATCTTAATATAAGGAGGCTGGTCTTGATGGATTGGCCCCACTCATCTCCATCCCAGTCTTCTGCCAGAGTCCCTTCCTTTATCTCACAGGCTGAAAAACTGAAAAGTACACTCCCCACTCTCTTTTGCCCCTAGATTTTTGGACATGAATTAGGATCCAACCATTAGATCCCGGGGCCCAAGATTTGGAAGGAGCAGGTGAGATGGGGTATCTTCCTGTGGGGACAAGCAAGGTCAAGAGAAACTGTCTTTTTCAGCAGCATTCTAGCATTGCAGGTACCCCTTCACGGAACAATAGTGGCCCTTGATGTCCGGATCACAGGGCTCGTGGTGGTGTTCCAGATCATTCCTGGGGGCCACAGCTCAGAACCCACTCCTTCAACTTTCACCGACTTTGTAAGCCCCTGATTCGGTTCCCGCTGCAATCAGCTGGCGTAGTTACTCTATCCCCCAGCTGAACCTTGACTGATAGAGCTCACAAGTACAAATCTTGATGGAGCCAGGCAAGATACAAGAAGGAAAAGCATAGACAACAGGCAATGCTGTCTTGAGTCATGCTTATTATGGGTTTTCCAATAGCATTTTAGTAAAAACAACAGCAACAAAAAACCTTATCCCTGTAGAACATTTGAAAAGTACAAAAAAGGCCAAAGAAGAAAATAAAAATAATCTGTTATTGCCCAAGAATCAAATATTGATGAGAAGAAAACAGTCAGGCCACTAACGATGTAGTCCTAATGGGCCAGCTGTTGCTATTCATTTGTATCTGGAATCACTGGTTCAGCCAAGGGAGTCCTGGGCTGATTTTGGTGCAGTGCTTAGTATCTACAATGGGACGGCAGAGCAGCTCCTGGCCCCTTCCCAAGAGGAAGGGAGGAAAGTTGCAGCACTAGAATGTGACAAAATACCCCATCTGCATCTAGCTCTAACCCACTTGACAGTACTGAGTATCTGTACTCTTTCCCTCTCTGGTCACCCTCCTTCCCCCCCATTCCTGGAGAGGGTCATCCATACCCTGCTAGCCCTAGCTACAACCTAAAATCTTTTTGTCTCCTTCTTTCAGTGGGCCTTTTCTTTCCACCTCTCATCTAAGGTCAAAATTTCCTTCCAGGGACCTCTTCCTTCTCTGTCCAAGAGAAAATAATAATAACAATAATGATAATAATAATAAGGATGATGATGATGATGATGTCAGCTATCATTTATTGAACACTCTAAGCTACCAAGTGGGTAATGCCCCTAAGAAGCCTACAAAGTAAGAATTATTCTCATGTCACAGATGAGAGGCTCAGAGAAACCATTTCCCAACACTACATCTCGTAAGAGGTGGAAGGAGTGTTCAAGCTCACAACCATCACAATTCAAAGACTGGGCTGTAATCCTTATGCTGTGCCCCACTCTCAGGGACGTAGGAAAGTGCCTCTGACCCGGTGTCTTTGGGGAAGCTGTCACTCTACACAGGGGTCTGTTTGCTCATAAGCACTTCTTTCCTCTATTGATTTGCCTAGCTGGATGGACATCGCGTGGAAGTGGGATCATACAATCTGAATGTTATTCCTTCTTATGCCCAAATAATATTCCATTGTATAGATATACCCCATATTATTTATCCATTCATCAGCCGATGGACACTTGGGTTATTTTTACTTTCTGGCTATTGTGAAGCATGTCACAATGAACATTTGTGTATGAATTCTTATGTGGCCCTCTGTTTTCAGGTCTCTTGGGCATGTCTTTAGGAATGGAATTGCTGGATCATAGGGTAAATCTATCTTATCTTTTTGAGAGATGGCTAAACTGTTCTCCATAGAAGCCTTGCCATTTCACAGTCCCACCAGCAATATATAATGGTTCCAAATCATGCACACACTTGTCTGTTAGGACTATCCTAGTAGGCATGAGATAGTGTCTCATTGTGGTTTGGTCTGTGTTTCCCTAATGATTGATGGTGGGGAGCATCTTCTCATGTGCCTATTGGCCATTCATATATCTTTTTTGTGATTTTTCATCATCTCAAGTTTTTTGCCGCTTTTTGTTGGCTTATTTGTCTTTTTATTATTGGTGTATAAGAGTTCTTCAAATTTCCTGGGCACAAGTCCCTTGTCAGATATGTGGTTTGGAAATATTTTCTCCTATTTTCTGTGCTGTCTTCTTATTTTGATGAAGCCCAATGTATCTCTTTTTGCTTTTGGGGTCTCACTTAAGAGACTGTTACCTGGGGGTGCCTGGGTGGCTCAGTCGATTAGGCATTTGCCTTTGGCTCAGGTCACGATCCCCAAGATCCTGGGATCAAGTCCCACATCAGGCTCCTTGCTCATGGGGAGCCTGCTTCTCCCTCTGCCTGCAGCTCCCCCTTCTTGTTCTCTCTCTGTCTCTCTATCTTTCTGACGAATAAATAAATAAAATCTTCAAACACAAAAAAGAAACTGTTACGTAATCCAAGTCATGAAGATTTACTCCTATGTTTTCTTCCAAAGGTTTTATGGTTTTAGCCGTTATGTGTATGTCTTGGATTCATTTTGAGTTAATTTTTGTATTGAGTTGAATTTTGTGTTGAGTTGAATTCTATATATTGGTGTGAGGCAAGCATACAGCCCCACATTTTTGCATGTGGATCCCCAGTTGTCTGAACACTGTTTGTTGAGGACACTATTCTTTCCCCAGTGAATAGTCTTGGCATCCTTATCAACAATTAATTATCATTAATGTGTGGGTTTATTTCAGGATTCTCAATCCTATTTCACTGATCTACATGTCTATCCTATGCCAGTACCACACTGTTCTGGTTACTGTAGCTCTGCAGTAAATTTTGAAATTGGGAAACATGGGTCCCCCAACTTTGTTTTCCTCTTTAAGATTACTTTGGCTATTGTTTTGGCTATGCAGGGTCACTTGCAGTTCCATATAAATATTAGTATCAGCATATCCATTTCTGCCAAAAAAACCCAAACAGTTGGGATTTCAAGAAGGATTGCACTGAATCTGTTGGTCAGTTAGAGGAGTACCGCCATCTTAACAATATAAGTTTTCCGCTCCATGAACATGGACTATCATCCTGTGTATTTAGATCCTCCTTAATTTCTTTCAGCAGTGATTTGTAGTTTTGAAAATATACTTCTTGTTCTTTATTTGAATTTATTCCTAAGCATTTTATTCTTTCTGATACTAGTATATATAAGATTGTTTTTCAATTTCATTTTCAGATTGTCCATTGCTGGTGTATAGAAATACAGCTGGTTTTTATAGATTGGTCTTATATCTTACAATCAACTTGCTTATTCATTCTAATATATATTTTTCCTTGGGTCTTTTCAACATGCAATATTATAACATCTATGAACAGACAGAGTTTTACTTCTCCCTTTCCTATCTGAATGCCTTTCATTTCTTTTTCTTGCTTAATTTCCCTGGCTAGAATCTCCTGGCATTAGGGGGAAAGCATCTAATCTTCTACCATTAAGTGTGACGTAGCAGCCAGGTTTTCATAAACGACATTTATCAGGTTGGAGAGGTTCAATTCTATTCCAAGATATGAGTATGTTTATCATGAAAGAATGTTGGATTTTGCCAAATGATTCTTCTGTGTCTGTTGAGATGATGGTATGTGTTTTGTGTTCCATTTTAATAATATAGTCTATTATATTGATGGTCATAAACTCTCAATGTATGAGTTTGGGACAAAAGTAGAGCTGTGTTCAAGCAGTAGACCTCTCTAATCCCTGGCAGGAGGACAAGGTACATAATGGAATCAGTGACTATTACTGAGAATATTTGATGCCACCCAGTGAAATCTCCTCAGCTCCAAAGCAGCAATTCTCTCTGATTCATCCCAGACAAAGGACACCCCCCTCTCTCCTTGAAAACCTCTGGTGATAGGGAACTCACCTTCTAGAAGACAGAGAAGTGGCAGGCCTGGGAGCAGACTTGAAGAGTGCCAAATAATTTTTGGCAAGGCCTGTACCTCCTCAAAATAGAGTCAGAGCATTTTTAATTATATAAGACAGAAACCCCAACTCAAACCAACTTAAGTGAAAGGAGATTTGTTAGGACGCTATCGGGGTTGTCAAAGAATTAAAGGAAGATCTTCAGGGTTCAGAACAGCTCAGATCAGAAACGGACAGCAGGCCCTGTCAGGACTTCCCCTCACCTTCTGCTTCTCTGTCATACCATCATGGCAGAAGGCGTGATCAGTACCAGCTGGGGGGGGGCGGGCAGTAACCTCCCTGCCATTTCCAGTCAGAAAAATGCCAGGGAAGTTACTCTGACTGGCCTGTCCTGGGTCACATGCCTTCTCTGGAACAATAACTGTGGTCAGGGGAATGAGCTTCTCTCAGTGGCCCCGCTTGGGTTGCAGGCCTTTCCCCAAGGCCAGGGGCAAGAAACTGTGATGGAGCAGGAGAGAAGCTACTCCCAGAGGTAAAATCAGTTATTACCAGGAGGATGACAAGCACGGTGCTGGGTTGAATCCCAAATTATCTCATTGCCCATCTCTCTGGGTCTCTGTCTTATGAAGAGTCATGCTTCAAGTAGAGATGTGTTACAGAGGAAAATTTGAGGGACTCCCTGACCTCCACTGAATTACCATCACAGGTTATGTTACCAAAGTACTGAGCTATAACACACAGCAGCCTTCAATGGCTGGAACCCAAGGTGGGACATGTGTTAGTTTTCTAAGATCTGTCATCCCTGCGTACCACAGACTTACAGATGGCTGCCTTCTTGCTGTGTCCTCACAGGATCTCTCCCCTGTGTGCACATATTCCTGGTGTCTCTCTGTGTGTCTTAATCTCCTCTTCTTGGAAAGGCACCAGTCAGATTGGATTGGAGCCCACCTTAATAGCCTCATTTTACTTAAATTACCTCTTTAAAGGCTCTATCTCCAAATATAGTCACATTCTGAGGTACTGAGGTTTAGGGCTTCAAGAAATGAATTTGGCTGGTCTTGGGGAGAGGCACAACTCCATTTACAAGAGGAAGTTAGAAGCTATGTGACATTATGAGTATAAGTAATTATGAGATTACTTTTATTTTGGAGCCACAAAGAGAAACCAACATTTGAGTTCATAGGCAAGGAGCCAAGTAGCTCAGGATAACAGAGACACCATTTACAGCTGAGGGCTACCCAATGTCAGGTGAATAGATTTCCTCCTCAGCCCACTCACTCATTTTACAGATGAGGAAGCTGGGGTGCAGGAAAGAGGCATTACCCTCTAATAGCCTACACAGAAAAGCCAAAAGGCGTAGAGGTCAGAGCAGATGGGGCAGAGACAGCTGTCCACCAAAGAGTCCTTTCCATACCATGAGGAGCGACACCCAGGCTGGGACTCCCTTCCCCAGCCCCCTTGCATCTATGTGCATCCACTTGGAGCAGTCAGGATGATGGCAGGAAGCAGATGGCCCACTTGCACTGGACATTCGTGGAAAGTTTAATAACAATACCATTTACAAGGATGCACACAGGGTGTAGGGAAAACAGCAAATGTTGGCACAGTTTCCTGGGGTTGCCAACGGTGGGCAGTGGTTACCATCCTTCAGTCCAAAAGGGCAAGTGGAGGGAATAGGAACAAAACTTGGAGGGAGTGACCGTATGGAGTGACCGTCTGGAGAGAGAAACGTGGCCTTTAGTAGAAGAACATAGCCAACCTATGGACCTGCTTGGGACTGGGGGAAAGTCCCCAATCAAGGAGAGACTGGGGGAAACACACACCTTGGCCACACTCTCCAGTTTTCCTGCCAGAGGCTTCCTTGACCCAAGCCAACTACAAGCAGAGGACAAAAGGAGCCCATTGGTGCCATCCACATGGGTCAGCTTCCTCACCACAGAGCAGGATAAGGAAGGCTGGAGAATGGAATGAATAAGGGTGGGAAGGCATTCAGAAGGAGCTGAGGACCATATCTGTATGCCACCTGCCCGAGTCCTGGCAATGGAATGTGGGCAGAAATGATGGATGCCTTTTCCCCTGTCCCATCTAACCCAGGAACTGGATTTTGATCTGGGCACATCCAACTCACTGCAAAGTCAAATGAATGAATTTGCATAATCAGAAAGGCACTTCATCTGGCTGAAAGTAAAGATGAGGTTGGGCTGCCCAGCTTTCATTTCTGCTATTTCTTTGGGGACCTTCTGCTGATAGCTCTAGTTCAGATCTTCTGCTTTGTCAAAGATCCTTTTCCCTTTTTGTGGCTGATCGAGACCCAAGTTGGTGAATTATCCACTCTTCAGCCATGAAAACATAACGCTCTTTATCACAAATCACATTAGGGTTTGCATGAAGCTGGAGTTGGGATGGTCTGTTCCAAAGCTTGGAAAGGGCGCTGAATGAAAGGCAGAATCCCAGACCCTGGGGCTCCCTCTGATAGCTTTGATCTTCAGTTGTCCTATCCCTAAAACAGAGTCCGATCATGGTGCTCATAAGGGATGGTAGGGAGAAAAGTGCTCCACTTTGTCAGCTGCTCCAGAATCTCTCTGGAGATTTACTCACCAGGTATCAGCCATCCCCAGACATTGGCTCTCCGGTAAGCTGATAGGCACCCTCCACCCCAGGCCATAGGTTGAGAACCTGAGCATGTTACTAGCTGGAGTATGTGATTGAAGGGAAATCTCCTCCTGGTAAGAATTGCTGGGATTTCAAGAGCCACATTTAGAACCCTGGGGCTTTCCAGCCAGAGAGCTTTCAATAGCACCCACTGCTTCTTGAGTTGAGATGTGTAGATGGGCCTGACCTGGAGAGTTGAGGCCTGTTCAGGAGAATTGATGATCTCATCGGTCTTAGCTTGTGGTTCCCCCTTGGGGAAAAGAGGGGACTAGAGAGGAGCAGCTCTGGGTCAGTTTGGTCTTCTCCCCTCCCAGCCTTTTCGTCTGCACTATTCATATCTACTAGGATTGCTTCTGATTGCACATAACAGAAACTAACAACAGTATCCATCTCAATACTCAGAAACACCGTCTGTCACACTTTCACGGTAGGAGCCACAGGCCAGAGAGAAGGGGGCAGACAGAGTACAGGGGGAGATGGCTGTCAGTGGAGATGACTCGCTCCTGTTTTCACATGCTTGTCATGTCTCTGACAGTTCAATTTAGAATGCCCCCCCTTCCCTTGACTCCATTGTATCTTCCTTCATGGCATTTACCATACTGCCTGACATCAGATGTGCTATTTCTTGTTTACTTACATCTTCCCTACTTTCTAGAACAGTGTCTACCATATAGTAATATGGTATTACTATATTACCATTAAATATCATAAATATTACCAATAAATATCTGGTAAATAAATGAATGCATAATTTCACTGGCAATTTCTTAACAACTTAATGTGGCAGTCAGGGTAAGGGATGCTGTTAGTCACTTTATAGATAGGGAAACCGAGGCCTAGGAGGCTGACTTCACGAAAGCCACCAGGGAACTCAGGTAGTCTCAGTCCTTCGGGTTCCTTATCCAGGTCCAGGGAGTGGGGGTAGAGAGGGTGGGCAGGAAAAATGACTTTTTTTAAAAAAGATTTTATTTATTTATTTGACTGAGAGAGAGATCACAAGTAGGCAGAGAGTCAGCCAGAGAGAGAGGGGGAAGCAGGCTCCTTGTTGAGCAGAGAGCCCAACTGGGGGCTCGATCCCAGGACCCAGAGATAATGACCCGAGCGGAAGGCAGTGGCTTAATCCACTGAGCCACCCAGGTGCCCCAGGTAGAGTGACTTTTTTTTTTTTTAAAGATTTTATTTATCTATTTGACAGACAGAGATCACAAGCAGGCAGAGAGGCAGGCAGAGAGAGAGAGGAGGAAGCAGGCTCCCCGCTGAGCAGAGAGCCCCATGCGGGGCTCAATCCCAGGACCCTGAGATCATGACCTGAGCCGAAAGCAGAGGCTTAACCCACTGAGCCACCCAGGCGCCCTGGTAGAGTGACTTTTGACGTGCCCCTGGCTGAGTCCCAGACTCTGAAAGATCTTGTCTTCGCTACTGTTCAGACTCTTGATGAACTACTCATGGATAAGGTGATAAGAGATTTAGAGATGGAGATACAAAATTATTCACAACAAAGAGCCTGGTGCTAGGGATTTTAGAAACCTGTGGCACAAGTGTTGGAAAAGGAAGGGTGATATTATCACTGAATAGGTTGCGCCTTGCCCTCACTCACACCCCCCACTACTTATCCTGCCCCCAGGGGTGGTGAGCTCCCCGCCTCCCGCTGGTGTTTAAGCCAGGGCTGGATGTCTACTTACGGGGTGTGCCTGGGTTGGAGATCTGTATTCACGTCCTGGTAGGGGAAGGCAGACTCGCCCCCACCCAGAACAGGTGCAGTGAGCTGACAGTGGGCTCCTGCACTCTCACAAAAGAGGCTTTGCGCCACCTGGTGGACATGTCTTCAAACTGCAGCCCTTTCCCAGGGAGAAGCGCAGAGCCCCAGGGTCCCCAAGACATAATAGACGCTCTCACAGTTTCACCACAGTTTCACCGGGGCCTGCATTAGTTTGTGAGAGCTCGGCGGGGCCTCTGAGCCGGGCCAGGCATCGGCAGGCTCCAGAGAGGCCATGGTTACTAGGAGGATTCATTATTAGCAGGATCCAGGACTTGCTAAGGCATGTCCCTGGGATTGGAGGGGACACAGCCTTCCTCAACTTCCTTCCAGATTCCTGAGAGGACAAACTGAGAAGCCACCTGGCAGCCGGAACCTCATTTCTTCATTCTGCTTGTCTTTGTATTTGGGAGTGACCCTGAATTGTCTTTGCCCAGGAGCAAAAACTTCCCAATTTAGTTCCACATGAGCCTTTGAAACCAGCCCCAGAAAAAAGCAACAACAATTAAAAAAACAAAACAAAACAAAAACTCAAAGTGTTTTTCCCCATGGACATCATATCCTGGAAGAGTCTGTGTACCAAAATGCATGTTCTCATTATGTTTATTACCCAATTGCATCATTTATTATCATCAAAGGCCTTTACAATGGCCCCATTGAAGCCATGATGGGCGTTGCCTGTCAGCAGGACCACATGGGGTTTGTGTCATCCAACAAAAGCATAGACATTTGAAATCTCAGTGGGCCAGGGCAGCCCCATCTGAGGTGAGTGTTAGATTATGCTCAGCCCCCCTGAAGCACTGAAATGGGCTCCGGCTCCCGGCCCAGCCTTCCTTCTGCTCTGGGTGGTGAAGCCCAGGGCTCAGTTGTCCCATAGGGAGATGGGCTCCCTGCCCCGTGTGGAGCCCTGTCCCAGGCCAGCTGTTCCTCTCACCTCTTCTCCTTTTGGTTTCACTTCAGTTCTGAGGAAAGGGTACGGTTTTAATGAACAGTTCATCCCAGGCTTAGCAGCCAGCCAGGCCCCTGGGAGGCAGGGCAGAAAACCCTGGCATGGAGCTCAGTCTGGTAATCTGCTGAGTGACCCCTTGAAGGCTCCCCATGCACTGGCTCTATGTAACGTGTTTTCCTCCAGCATCAGCTGCCCCAGGAAGTGGGGTATGTGCAGCGGGTGCTGATGGGAGTTTTCTCTGGTAGGTCCTCAAGGGCCTGACACAGGACGGCCCCTCTCTGTTCCCAAAGGCGCTGTTTACCCTTACGAGAGTGTCAGCCCCAGTCCTGGTCTACTCTCCTGCCTTGCTAGCAAGGCTGACCCAAGCATGTGACTCAGGGTCCCCTTTGCCCCCTCCCCTCAGGTACAGGCCTCTGCCATCAGTCCCTGGGCTACCCTCAACTCACCGTGATCATGTAGCCCACAGCCCCACCACACCTCTAGGCCCTCCAAAAAAGGGAGAAAGCAGAGCAGAAGCCTCTATGATCCTTCCTAGGGGTGCTCTCTCTGGCACCTCCCAGCGCCACCTAGTCCCCCATCGTCTCCAGGGGGCATGTCTCTCATTACACCTCTCCCTGAGGACTGCAACAAGGACTGGCGAGTGAACTTCCCAAAGGCAGGGCTGCACTCTCCTTCAGATGCCAGCCTCACCCCTCCCCACATCCGTAATTCACTTAAAAAGATTTAGGAACTTAAGTTCATGATTAAAATCTTTTTTTACACGGGCGCATCCTGATTTCAGAACCGCACGGTTTGAACTCCCCACGCAAATCTTGGAGCTGGCCCCAGTGGCAGCTTAGTTCGGAAGTCCCACCGAGGGGCCAAGTGGGCACACAGGAGGAGGTGGGTCATTCCCCAGACTCCTTCTGAGCCAGGAGTACCTTGGCAGGTATCTCCAGAGGCTGGATAGTTTTCTGTGCATCTCTATAAAACTTTCCCAACCAAGACTTGAGTAGAAAATGCGGATTGACATCACGGGGAGGGACCAGAGGAAGGAGTCAAGAACGGTGGTCACTGCTGGGCTTCTCCATGACAGGGACAACAGGTTACCAGCATCAGCCCAGGTTTCCCCTAAGAGCCCAAGAAATGGCAGGGTCACCAGGATTGAAGGAAGTGTTAGATGTTGTCACCACAAACTTACACGGTGCCATACGTCAATCCTATCTCAGTAAAGCCGGGGAGAAGTGGAACTTCCTTGTGAGGGAAAAAGACTGTTGGCAAGAACCCACATAGCAGAAATGGAGAATCATGGAGCCCATGCTCCTGGGTGAATGTGTAAGTGGCTTGACTGGATGGAGACCATGACTTGTTTCATTTATTTCATTAATGAACTTCTTAACACACTCCATTTTTAAATAAATTATTTATTTACTTTTGACTTTCATATTATCTGGCAAAAAAAAAAAAAAAAGAGACAAACATGGCTGGCTACTTTTTCAAATCATGAGAATTTATCTCTTGCTTTTTAAAAATGATCTGTGAGGAAGTCCATCTTGACCCATTTTCAGCAACCCACCACTTTTCAGGAATCTGTGCCCAAAATGGTTGTAAATCCAGAGCCTCACCTGGTGCCAGGTAGACAGCAAGTGCTCCATTAATGCTGGTGGAGGGAAGGGCTGGATGAATCCTTTTACTCCTGGCACCAGGTGGACATCCCTGACCTGGGCCTGATGTGCCTGGGGAGATGGGGAAAGGGTGGGCTTCCCCCGAGGTTGAGCGGGAAGACCGGGCATTTGGGGTGGTAGATTCTGCCCAAGCCCAGGCCCCATGGGCCCAGCGCTGGGTGGGATTCATCACCCTGGGTGGAGACATAGCCCCCTGGGATACACTGCTGTTGACAACCACGAACGAATGCCTCGCAAATGCCAACATCGTACCTGGAAAAAGTGACTTCTGAGGCAACGTGAGGAGTCGGCTAGGCTGAGCTGGGCTGTTTGTCCTTGAGCCCATCCCTCCCCATCTCTGGCCTCAGTTGCCTTATCAATAAGAGAAGAGGCTGGACAATAAGAGAAGAGGCTGGATTTTTGAAAGGCTTTCCCAATCCAGTTGTGGAGTTCTGGGTTAGAGAGGCTGAGAAAAGCAACAGAGCAAGGGCTCACTTGGGACCAAAGTCAAGGAGATGGAGCAGTTTCAAGGGAGAGGGAAAGGACTAAGGATTTTCGTAGTGAGCCTTTATGCCCAGGCCACCTGCCTGGCCACTGTGGCGTGGAACTGTCCAGGGCCCGGGGCGGGGCTCAGCCAGGACAGAAGCCCTGCACAGGCGTGGTGGCAGCTCTGAGGGCCAAAGTCCAGGAATCCTTATCAGCTTCTGCACAGTGACTCAGAGCCTGCTCTGGCTCATCAGGCAGGGGATTTCCTGACCTGCAGAGGTTTCCTCCTGCCGAGAAAGAAGATGTGAATCCAAGTAGTTCTGTTTTCAATGAAGTGAAAATATCTCCTTCCCTTTCACCCGCAAACCTTACTGGAAGTGTTACAGGGCAGAGGCTCTGATCCTCTGGTGAGGCCCCAGCCATTCCTGCGGCGTTAGGGAGAAAAGAAAAGCTGAACACAGATTCATTTTCATGCTTTTGGGCAGTTGGGTTTGTGGCGTGTTTTTGGCGAACACAGACTAAGTGCTCCCTACAGAGCAGGCACACGCTAAGCACGTCACCAATGTTGTCTTATGGAGATTTCTAGCAATCCTGTGAGGTCAGGTTGGGAACAACATCTGCATTTTACAGAGGAGAAGCCTGAGGTTCCGGAGAGGGAAAACAACATGCCCAAGGTCACGTGGCAGGTGCGGGTAGGAGACCACAGTTTCAGGAGGCAGTGGCACTCTTGGCTGGGTCATAGTCACAGCATCACCAAAGGACTGAAACAGGAAAGAAGGTTGGGCCAAGGAAGGTGAACCATTCAGCAGAGATGCCAAGTGCAGAGAGGCAGGGCCATGGCCTTGGCTTGAGAAGGGCCCCAGAGTCACTAAAGACCCCAGAGATATGCAGAGTCACTAACACCAACCGACCAGCCAAGGAACAGCGCTGTGTTCTGAAGAGACATCCCAGCTCTGCAAGCCTTGCCTCTGTTTCCCCATCTTTAAACCTTGGGGGTTTGGTGTGTGAATGGAATGAGATAAAATATGGGCAGGACCTTTAGCAAGAGGCCTGGTACATAGGAATCACTTCAATGTCAGTTAGCGTTGTTTGATTGTTATTACTAAGACTGACAGGTCCCTTTTACAAAAGAGGAAGGAGCTAAGGCTCCATGAGGGGCCTCTGCTACCTTCCCCTGTAAGCTGAAGGAGCTGAGTTGGAGACTCTTTCAGTGCCCAGCGACCGCTCCCAAGCTGGGCAGGTAGCAAGGGGTAGGGCAGGGAGAGAGTTCATGCCCCATGCCCCACTGAGCCCCAGGGCTGCCTTACTCAAGAACGATGCCCCCCCCCCCACAGTGTCCAGAATGTAAAACCTTCCAGTTCTAAGCCTCCCAGGTGCCCAGGCAGCTTTGAGGTCTGAGACAACGGCGATGATCCTATGAGTGCAAAACCCATTGGGGATCCCTGCTGCTCTGTGAGGAAGGCAGAGACGACCGGGCAGCTAGCTGCCATCAAGGGATACTCAGTTTCTGTCCGTCAGTGCCTGATGCCCAGAATCCTCCTGACCCTCACGGAGAGACTTCCAGCATCTTCTCCTTGAAATCCATCCTGTCCTGCTCCTGTCTCTCTGGCTGCTCCAGGCAGCTGTCCTCATCCTGGCTGACCTTGCTGGGTGTCTTTAGAAATCTGGAAGTCAAGCCCCAGTTGCAAATCAGCCCCTGCCCCAGCTGCTTCCAGCCCACCCACCACCACCACTTCCCCTTTTTACTTTGGCCCCCAGGCTACTCACCTGAATAGGAGTTTCTGCCCGGGTTCTTTCTTAATGATGTTCAGCTTATAGTAGTGGCGCAAGGCACGAGACATCTTCTCATAGGTCATGTTCACCCGGTTCTAGAAGGCAAAGCAGTCCCACATCACCCTCCTCTCCCCACCCCACTTCTTCCAAGCCTCAGTTTCCACACCTGGAAAGGAGCAGGTTGGGGTGCCTGGGTGGCATCGACTTTTGCTTTCAGCTCAGGTCATGATCTCAGGACTGGGAGATGGAGTCCCACGCCGGGCTCCACACTCAGCCAGGTGTCTGCTTGGGATTCTCTCTCTCCCTCTCCTTCTGCCCCTCCCCATGGTCACTCTCACTCTCTCTCAAAAAAAATATCTGTCTCTGTCTCCTTGCTTCCCATCCTCCAGCACCCCCCCCTGCCCATTCCTTTAAAAAAAAGAAAAGAAAAAGAAAGGAGCAGATTGAACTGGGTGGTTTCTTAACCCCTTTAGTCCAGATTGCTGTGAGCATTTCCAAGAGTCTTTTGAATTTGGAAGGAGAAAGGCAGGGGAAGGATGGAGGAGAAATAATGAGCACTACCTATGGGGTTGAGAACCATGGGGCAGGAGTAAATCAGCCGTTGCTTTTACTTTAAAAAACTTTTTTTTAAAAGATCTTATTTATTTATTTGAGAGAGAGTGAGCACAAGTGGTAGGGGGAGCAGAGGGAGAAGTAAACTCCACGCTGAGCAGGGAGCCTGATGTGGGGCTCGACCCCAGTATCTTAAGATCTTGACCAGACCCTTAACCAACTGAACCACCCTAGCCCCCTTCACACATTGCTTTTAAATAGCAAATGTCACCAGTAGCAACAAATACATATATATTTAGTTGAAAACACAGTCAGAGAGACAGCATGGAAAGGGGAGCACGGCGGTAGGAGGAAATCACCATGAGCTGTGTGACTTTAGCTAAGTCATTTTGTCTTTTCTCTCTCTGAGGGGTGAACAGTGCAGAGTAAGGGCAAAGAGGCTGGGCTTTAGCGTCACCATAAGCCCCAGCTCCACCTTTTGGCAGTTGCGGGACCTCGGATAAGTTTCCTTGCCTCTCTGCATCCGTTTTCCCGGCCTTCAAATGAGGGTAAGAACATCCGTCTCGCAGGTGCGTTGTGAGGACTAAATCAGCTAATCCCTGTGAGCACTTAGCACAGTGCTTAGCATGTAGCATATCTCATTAAATGAATTGCTGCTCTCTGGGCCTCAGTTTCCCTCCCTGTACTAATGGGGACTGGACCAGGTGAACACACACCGCTTCCCATCATTTACATCCTTCCAGCAACCAATACCCCTGAGAGGCAACAAGAAGGGGCACCGCGGGGCTGCGTCAGTGGCACAGTTGGTTGAGAGCCCAACTCTTGATTTCCTCCCTGGTCGTGATCTTGGCGTCGTGAGATCGAGCCCCGAGTGGGGCTCCTTGCTCAGTGGGGAGTTTGCTTTTCTTCTTCTCCCTCATCCTCTGCCCCTCCCGCCACAAATCAATACACCCATCCATCAACCAACCAATCTTTAAAATAGAGTAGAGCCTGGAGCCACACAAGACCTGAGACCTGGGTTTCTACCCCAGCTCTCTCCAGGAAACCAGGACACTGGTCTCCTCATCTGGCCCAACTGCCCCACAGCACATATCGCACAATTCAAGTAAAAATGCTTTGAGAGTCTCAAGTGCTAAGCAAAAGTGGGTTTGAGCGAGTAGATGGCAAGACCCCTGAGTTTCAGGGACAGTCCCCATCCTCCAGAAGTAACATCCTGTTGTCCCCCAGGATCTCCCAGAATAAATTGATCCCAACACTCCTGGAGCTGCTAGGGAAGCTGGGGATGCCCTCCCCTCCCTGGTCAGTTGAGGACTGTCCCCTAGTGCTGACGGGTCCACTCTGAACCCCTGCTCTGTCCTCTTCTGGATGTGTGGAGGCCACCCCGCCTGCTGGCTGCGGTTTACCTTATGGTTTCCCCAGAGTCTGGCAAGCCCGTTTGGATCCACAACTCTGAAGATCTTGGCGTTCTTGTCTTCCCACCGGATGTAGGGCTCGTACCTGGGGTCAGAGAGCAGCTGGTACACATAATCCCACAGCAGCCGGCAGTCTGCAATTGAGCACACGGGTGCAGACAGAGCTTTCCTGGAGCCGTGAGGGCAGGCATTAGGAAGGTGCTCTGGGGCTCTCTAGGCTGGGGCCCAGGCATGCAGTGGGATGGTCAAGACAACAGCTTTAACAGGAGCAGTCACGTGTGGGGGCTCATTGTCTCATTTATTCCCCATAACTTTAGGGAGGAAGTGGTTACCTTTATCCCCAGGAAGAGATGATGGAATGGGCTCAGAGAGGTATGGACATTCCCCAGTCACCTAAGTCTCCTAGTGACACACAGACCAAGGAGTCTAACCTAGCCAATACCCTTCATGTGGGGGCAGGTGGCAAGGGCAGGCAGTGGGGGTGCCAGAGGGTGGCCAGTGGCCCGCACCTGCCTCCAGATCCGTCTCTGCCTTTGGCCGCTTCTCCATTGAATTGAGATTATTAAATCCATCCTGTCGAGCCCTCTGGGGAGAGGCCCTGAGAAAATCAAATGTGCCATCTTGGAGGACAAGTGGCAGAGGGGGCCTGGGAGCAAGAGATTTAGTCCCCCTCCCTGAGCCTTGCGGCTGGGTCATTTCCAGCAGGTTCCCTAACCTCTTCCAAGCCACAGTTTCCTTATAGGTGGTGATATGAGGATTAAGTAACATAAACCCAAAAGCCCTTGGCCCAGGGTCTGGTACAGAGTAAGTGCTCAGAGAATATTTATTTATTTGTTTATTTATTCGACAGAGAAATCACAAGTAGGCAGAGAGGCAGGCAGAGAGAGAGGGGGAAGCAGGCTCCCCACTGAGCAGAGAGCCCGATGTGGGGCTCGATTCCAGGACCCTGAGACCGTGACCTGAGCTGAAGGCAGAGGCTTAACCTACTGAGCCACCCAGGCACCCCAAGTGCTCAAAGAATATTAAGCATCATTATTAAAAAGACCTGGTATTTGTGTTTTAGTGATTCCCAGCCATTTTCAACCCAGAAGCTAGGCTTCTGCCCCTTCTGTGGTATCTTAGAACAAACCACCCCTTGGTGGTGGTTAAGCAGGTGGTTTATCTGTCAGTCTGTCTGGCAGCCTTTAATCAACCCTTTACTGATGAATGTAGAGTGGAATTGTGTCACCTGCTTAGAGTTCAGGCTTTGGAGCCAGACTTCCTGGGGTCACACCCCAGCTCTGCCACTTACTGCTGTATGATTGATCCTGGGGGAGTCATTTAACCTCTCTGTGCCTTGTTTTCCTTCCTATAAAATGGGTCTAACACAAACCTTCAAAAGCTGGTGTGGAATTAAATAAAGTTCTCAGAATCACACCCAGCACCCAATAAGCACCCAACCATTTTAAAGATTTTATTTATTTATTTGTTAGAGAGAGAGAGAGAGAGAGAGAGCGGGCACAGGCAGACAGAGTGGCAGGCAGAGGCAGAGGGAGAAGCAGGCTCCCTGCCAAGCAAGGAGCCCGATGTGGGACTCGATCCCAGGACGCTGGGATCATGACCTGAGCCGAAGGCAGCTGCTTAACCAACTGAGCCACCCAGGCGTCCCAGCACCCAACCATTTTAAAAGAAATAAATAAAAATTCGAAGGAGTGGAATATGCCATGCCAATCTCACTGACTATGAGCGGCTTCACTGTCCCTGCCCTGGAGAATGGGTGGGCTTGGCGACCCTGGACAGTGCTGCCTGCTGTGGCCAAATTGTGGCATACGAGACAGTCACCCTATATACCCCAACAACCCAGCACAGACTCATTCTCAAGCTGAAAACAGCCCTCCTCCCTGCCACCCACCCCTGGGACTTGGCCTCAGCACACCTCCCTCTGGGCCAGGGACACATGGTCTCCTACTCACCAGCGATCCTGCCATCCATGGGGGCCTGTGGCACGGTGGGGAAGGAGCAGGCTCCCTCAGCCCTGCAGCCCAGCTCCGCACAGTGTGATACGTTGAGGGACTCCTCCCTGCTGAGGGGCCACTTGGCCAGGGGACTTGAGGAGCTGACCAGCCCCAGGTGTGATGGCTGCTGCAGGAGATTGCTTCGGGGGGCCAGCGGAAGTGGCCCAGTCCCCTCTGCAAGCAGGTAAGTACCACTGATTCTGTGGGCAGAGAGCCTCCCGCAGCCCAGATCTCTCAATGGCATGACTGGGAGCCCTGTGGATAGCACTTCTAATGCTCTTCCTCCATCCAGTCCCCAGTGGGAAGGTCGGGGAGGCACAGAGGGCAAGGGTGAGGGCCAGAGAGCCCAGGTGCTAACCCCAGCTCCCAGACAAGTAACTTAATCTCTCAAACCTATTCCCTCATCTGTAAAATTGTTTGCAAAGCCAAGGGATGATAGAACCAGGTCCAGAATCCAGATGCCTTGTATCTCAGTCCTATGTCCTCTCTATCCACCCAAAAAATGTTTATTGAGAGCTGGCATTGTTCTAAAAACCTTGAGAACATACCACTGAACTGAAAACAGAGCCCCTGCTGTCATGGAGCTTGTATTGTAGCAGTGGGGGAGGGGGGCGGTGGTTGGAAAGTGAGAGAGATGATTAAAATAAAAAAGGAAATAGAAACAGTATACAATACGAGGGGGTATGGAATAAAACATTATAAGGCAGATAGGAAATCCTGGGAAAGACAGAGGTATGTAATGGTACAGGAAGGTCTCACTGAAGTGTTAACATCTAACAGACATGTGAAGGAAGTAGAGAAGTGAGCTATGTGTGTATCTAAAGGAGGGAATTCCTGGCAGAGAGAGCAGAGGCTCTGAGGCAAGAGTGTCTCTGGCTTGTTCAATGAACATGGAGGCCACTGTGGGTAGACCAGCATGAGCAAGTGGGAGAGGGGTGGGAGAGGACAGAGGAGGAGAGGAGGTCATTGTAAAGACTGTGGCTTTGACTCTGAGTATAATGGTATCCATTTGGAAGATTTTGAGCATAGCAGTGACAGGATCTGACTTATGGTTCTCTCTAGCTACTCTGTTGTGAATAGATGATAGGAGGTCAAGAGTGAAAACAAGGACACCAGTGCTGGTGTCTAGAGGTGATAGGGGCTGGGCCATGGGCAGCAGTGGGGGTGTGTGAAGTGGGTGGGTTCTGGATAGATTTTGAGGATACAGTCAATAGGACTTGTTGGTGGTGGGTATTTGAGTGGGAGATAAAGAAAGCAATCAAAGGTGATGTCCAACATTTTGGCCAGAGCTACTGGGAGGATGATGTTGCAGTTTGCTGAGACAAGGAAGCCTGAAAGAGGAACATGGCTGTGGGGAGGGTGGTGGGGCAGGAATCAGGTGTTTGCTTTAGGAGCTTTTAGGGTTCAGATGCCCATTAGACATCCCAGGAGAGGTGTAGGGTAGGCAGTGTGGGATGTGAAAATCTAGAATTCACAGAGGTCTGGGCATATGTAGGGATCACTAGTGCTAGATAGTATTTAAAACCCTAGGTCTGAGCCCAGATAGAGAAAAGCCCCCCAAGCCATGGGGGTACCCCAACATTGAGAAATAGGGAAGAAAAAGAGAAGTCAGAAACTGAGAAGGAGTGACTGTGGAGTGTTCTGGAAACCAAGGGAAGAGTTTGAGGGAAGAGGGGATGACCCATTGGGTTGTAGGCCATGATAATAGATAAGGACTGACGGTGGATGTGGACTTCTCCACGTTCAGGCTGCTAGAATCCCTAATAAGGACAATTTCCACAGGGAGAGCAGGAGAAGAAGAAATGCTTTGCTGGAGAAGAGAGCAGAGAAATGGGGAGACAGGAGGAGGAGGGCTGCCGAGAGAGTCACAGGGGCCAGGGTGAGGGCTAAGGAGGCAGGGGAGGGGAACTGGGAGCTCAGGCCACACAGCTGCTTTTTCCCATAGGTTGCCTAGAGGAAGCCTTGCCATCCTTCCCAATGAGGCCAACTTGGGGGAGAGTCCCAGAGCTCTGAGAAGAGCTCCTCACCTTCCAGGAGGCAGGGGCAGCACTGAGTGGACATCTTGTGCCTGAAGGCCTCTCCAGAAAAGGGTCCACACATGAGGGCTTGCCTCTGGGTCTTGATGTACTGGAGCAGCTCATAGAGGACATCACCTAGGAGTGGAGGAAGGGAGCAAGTCAGCCACCTGACTCTGGGGCGATGGCTGGGGTCAGTCACAAGCTTCGTGCTGATGAGATGAGAGGTGGCAGAGGTGGAAATGGGTAGAGGAGACAAGAGCCATGGGGAAGGGGAGGGGAAATGACAGCAGGACATGACTCTGGGGCTCTGCAAACAACAGCCAAACAGATTCCTTTGCTGCAGGCCTGCTCTTGCAAGGAACGACCAGGCAAACATTTATGGAAAGGGGGATGTCTGCCATGCTGAGAGGTGAGCATGCTCCTCCAACTAATGCATTCATCTCCATCTGTCTCCCTCCTGGGCCTACCTGGGTTTCCATCAGAACATTTTAGAGGGAATCCAGTGAGTTCTCCTGACCTGAACCAGGTGCACGAAGCCGGAAGTCATCCTTGGTGAGAATGCAGAGGGCTCGGCCGTTCATCTCAAACCCATGCTCCCCAGTGCACTGCAGAGAGTACTCCTGCTCAGCCCAACGTAGCCAGTACAACACGTCCTCTCTGCTCCAGAGTGCTGGCTGGATGCCTGCAACCACAGGGACAAGGACTGGGAGAGAGAACAGGGCGGGGGCAGGAGCTCTCCCCACAACAGTCACTCATCCTTCCACTTCAGGCCCTCTCTGGAATGTCACCACCTCCGAGAATCCCACCCAGAATGCTACATCTGAACCAATGCTGTCCTCTCCTGTCTCCTTCTTGGTCACCATGTCCTGTTCTTTTCCTTCCTGGCCCCTGACTTTCCTTTTCTTTGCACTTCACATAGTTATAAGTTTAAGTTTATGTTTATCATTATCTATGCATTATGTATGTGTTCAATTATTTTACTTTTGGTATCCCAGCCTGTTTTCCAGTTCTTAATTCAACACATAATTACTGAACTATTCTGTGCCAGGAACTGGGCTGGATGCACGGGGACACACTGGTGTATGTGTTCGGGGACACACTGGTGTATGTGTTCAGCACCACGGACAGCGCCTAGACCACAGGCTGTGCTCAGCCAATGTTGAGCCATGGTTTGAATGATTAACAGTCCTGTGAAGAAGTGTTATTGTTACTGTTTTCCCAGTGAGTTAGCTGAGGCTCCCAGAGGCTGACTACTCCCGGGTCACACGGGCAGCATGACGTACAGCCAGGTCCAGAATCCAGGTCTGTCTGGCTGCCGTACTCTTCTGCTCTGTTGTACCAGCTCAAGTCTGGGTTTGCTCAGGGAACAGCCCAGAGGACAAAGAAGTCTCCTGCACCCATTTCCAGCTTGTGTGTTCTTGTCTCTGGCAATACCCAAACAAGGAGCTGCTTTCTTTTATTCCTCCTCCTTACATGTCTACTCTGCTTGGACCTCTTATGCTCCTAATGCCAATTATTTACCTCCCTTATCCCAGTTGTGTTTAAGCAGGCCACCTTATGACTTTCATGGGCCCTTGGTACTCTTGCCTTCAGAGGCCCCTTCCTCTCCTAAAATATACTTAAAATTTTATTTTATAACTGCATTGGTAGAAAGACGAGTGTATTGTTATATGTGAAAACATTTTCTTCTGCCTAAAAGTTCAGTTTTTTCTTTTGACTTCAAAAGAAATCAGAACTTTTTTGTGGGCCCCTAAAAGTATTAAGGCCCCCAGCCCTGTGCTCACTGTGATGGTGGCCTGGTGCTTTGCTTTGTGTGGTGTGTCTCCTTCCAAGAATGCTTCAGCCCTGTCAGGATCCTGTGTGACAGTGGGAGGAGGTTGGGGCTGATCAGGGCTGGTGCAATGGGTAGCAAAACTGAGGCAGGGGAGATACCTGTCCAAGGCCACACCTTGGCAGTGACAAAGACTAAGTCACCCTGTGACTGTCTCGGTCAGCACAAGAGATAAAACTGGTTTTCATGTTTACAAAAAAGAAAGAAAGAAAGAAAGAAAGGAAGGAAGGAAGGAAGGAAGAAAGAAAGGAAGAAAGAGAGAGAAAGAAAAGAAAAGAAAAGAAAAGAAGTACAAGTGTATCATTCACTTGTCATCAATTCAGCCAATATCTAATAAGCATGGGCCATGTGCCAGGCACTGTGCCCCTGCTAGGGACCCGGCACAGAGTGAGGCTGGCAGGAGGGTGTACCCAATGACTATCTAATGACAATTCTGCTCAGCTACATGGAGGGAAAGGACCCTGAGCTACAAACACAGAAGGCAGAGCAACACAGCCCCATTTGGGAGGAAGGAGAGTCTTCCCTTAACTTTCTTTGGGGACTTAAGAATGAATAATGAAGAAGAAATTTCTGAAACTAACCAATAAAGTATTTAAGGGGGAAGAAAAGAACAGAGGTGGCAACTGGCCTTCATGTACTACATACCAGAAAGCCACATAATCAAGATCTGATGCTATTACTGAGACTGAGAAGTATCAGGGGAAAAAATGGAGTGTGTGTGTGTAAATTTAATACACGATAGGGGTTTTAATTCAGCGGAAAAGGAGAGTGAATTTGAGCTATGCTAAAACCACAACTCATTTTTTTTTCCAGCTGGAAAAAAATATATCTGGACCTTCACCTGTCTCC
>RCUC01152378.1:0-20933 GCA_003697995.1 Taxidea taxus jeffersonii
ATAAGCCCTGTGCTGGGATTGGGGACACAGAGATGAAATAAACTTGCCTTCTGTCCTTGAGATGTGCTAAGAGTTGTCCCAGTAACATTCCCTCTCTGCCCTGCAGCAGGGAAGGCTTCCTGGGTGGGGCCTGGGTGAACCCTGAAGGAGGAGAATTAGGAGTTTCTCACACAGTCTAGAGGGAAAGGGCACTCCAGACAGAGGCTTTTCCACAGTTACTGCCTGTGTCCCTTGAGGGCATCCTCTTCTTACTTTGTATTCCCCATCTGCCCAGCAGGGCATTTGCCAAGGTTAGGTGTTAATAAATGCTACATAAATCATTTGAAGCTCAGGGAGCAATACAATATGAGGCTTGACAGCTCAGATGAGGCCAGTTTTTGGAGGACTTGCATGCTTTCAAGAGGAATTGGGCCTTGATCCAGCCAGAGGTAAGATAAGCAAGGCCAAGATGAGGGAGGACTTTCAAGGAAGTTATTTGTCCTCTTCCTTGTCCTCTGCCCACAAAGGGTCCATGTGGTCTGCTCCTGTGGGAGCCCAGAGGCCCTGAAAGGGGTGAGAGGGCCCAAGAATGGACCACAGAGCTGCATGTCTTTACATTGGCACTGTTTCCTCTAACCTCTTAGCTGTGAAGGTAAAGACAGTAGATCACACATTCATGAGTAGTGCAGGGACCAGAACCCATGCCTCTGCCATGCCATTTGCTGCTTCTGCCCTGGTTCTCGGCCAAATGCAACCAAGAGTGAAGTGTTTAATAGCAGTTTGAGGTATAGGAAGCCACTCTGTTACAGGGGGATGTTGATTGATCTAAAAGCTACAGACCTTGCATAACTTGTCCTCTTAGCACATTATAGAAATTACTGAAATTTACTGAATCCAACTAAGATTTGACAGTCCTTCTAGTTCTGAAAATAGAAATAAAGAGAAGGAGCAGGGGAACTGTAAGCTTGTTTCCTTATTTGTAAAATGGTGATAAAAGAATCAATTGATTGTTGTGAGGTGTGCATGGGATTGTACAGTGTAATGACTGGCATGCACTGCGGCACACACAAGTCAACATACCTCAAGTGGATATAGAACAAAACAAAGGTTGGAGAGGAGTGGCTTATAGGGGCTGATTTGGGAGTTCTTGTGGTACGATGCAGTAAATGTCTGAACGTGGGTGGACACTGAGAGCCAAGGTAAGGGGAGGTCAGAGCTTAGGCAGGGGTCAGTTCATTTTGAAGGCTGAAGGAAGAGGCTGAGTCAGGTGAAGAAAGCCAAACCACGGATTCAATATAGAAGAAACCAGAAAAGTGGTAAATCACTGAAGCCAAGGAGAAGGGCACCAAGGAAGGGATACCTGTGCAGCATTATATAGTGCTGTGGACTGGTGAAGTGGGGATGGAGCAAAGGCCCGGGGGTATCCTCTCCCCACCCCTAGTGGTGTCATGTTTGTGTCCTTATCTTCCAGGGGTGGATGTGATAAATGGGGCCCTGGAGTCAGTTCTGTCCTCCAGTAGCCGTGAGCAGTGGACCCCAAGTCACGTCAGTGTAGCTCCTGCTACCCTTACCATCTTGCATCAGCAGGTAAAGACGGGTGGGAGAAGGCATGGCTGTGCTTTGCCATGGAGGGGACCCTGGTGTGGTTGAGGAAGAGTTGCCAGTAAGGTGGATGTGCCCAGTGGAAGAGAGGGTTGGGCTGTTCCTTTCTAACCGGGTTCCATCCCTCCAGACGGAAGCAGTGCTGGGGGAATGTCGGGTGCGTTTCCTCTCCTTCCTGGCTGTGGGCAGAGATGTCCACACATTTGCATTCATCATGGCTGCCGGCCCAGCCTCCTTCTGCTGCCACATGTTCTGGTGTGAGCCCAATGCTGCCAGCCTCTCAGAGGCCGTGCAGGCTGCGTGCATGGTAAGTGGGTAGGGTGGTGGAGTGATGACGCCTACCTCATAGGGGGCAGGCTGGAGAGTGACTGCCCCACCTGCCTCTTTGCAGCTCCGCTACCAGAAGTGTCTGGATGCACGCTCCCAGGCCTCCACCTCCTGCCTCCCAGCGCCCCCTGCTGAGTCTGTTGCCCGGCGTGTAGGGTGGACTGTCCGCAGGGGCGTTCAGTCATTGTGGGGTTCCCTCAAGCCCAAACGCCTGGGGGCCCATACCCCCTGAAGCCCTCAGCTCTCCTTCCACCTGCTTGTGTTGGGTCCCAGGGAACTCAAGGGCATGGGGCAGGGAGGGGCCCTGGAGGCTACTGTTAGGCCTCAGTACCCCCCCAACCAAAGTTGCCCCTCCCCAGTAGTTGGGGTTCCCTGCTCAGGGGCTGGGGAGAGAGAAACCTAATCCCTGCAAGGAAGTGACAATACTGGATTGATAAGGGGAGCCAGAAGCAAGGCCAACCCCAGGCTCTCCACCCCCACATTTCAGGTGGAGCAGGAGGAACTGGTCTAGGACAAGCCCCATCCTGGTAGGGTCTGGCAGGGGCAGGAGGGGACTGGTTCAGGCATGGGTCCCCTCCCCCCTGTTCCATGAGCACCTCTGCTGTACTGATATCACTAATAAAGTCTGTCTGCCCTGCTAAGCCGTGCGCCTTCTTGTGCCTGCATTACATCATCACCTGCAATACCCTGACCCCTCAGTTAGGCTCATATTCCCAAAGCCACCGTGCCCTCCCTGCTTTATTTTATTATTATTATATTTTAAAAGACTTTAGTAATTTATTTAAGAAAGAGAGAGAGGACACACAGTGGGAGGGGCAGAGAGCGAATTCCAAGCAGACTCTGAGAGCAGAGCCCCACTCAAGGCTCGATCCCACGACCCTGAGATCATGACTTCAGCTGAAACCAAGAGTCCGAAGGCTTAACCGACTGAGCCACAGCCTCCCTGCCTTCCCAGCTTTAAAAGAAGTAAGTGGGACAGTCACGGGGTCTGGAGTCATGTCTCTTATCTTTATTTTAACAGCCTGGCAACCAGGCAGTAGCAGCAGTACAGGGTTCCTGGCTGGCCAGCACAGCTCCTGTCTGATCTTCTGGGGCAGTGCCAACTTAGACCTTCGCTCCACAGCCATGAATGGCAGCAGTCCCAGGGCAGCTTAGATGCTGGGCCCAGGCAGAGTAGCTGCCCCCTCTCCTGTATCTAGCCAAACCAGCTCTATGAAAGAAGGTCCTGTTTCCCTGGTGTGCTTGGGGCTCAGATGCACTTCTTACCACAGCTATCATCTGGGGGTTTTGCTCCTTTCCTAAGATTTCCACTTTCCCAACTCTGGGCCCTGGGGGAGCTAGCAGAAAGGTGGCCTTGGCTGCAGGCTCTGGACATCCGGGATGCCTCCATCTGGCACTAGATGGCGACATAGTGCAGGGCTGTCAGAGCGAGCAGAAAGCTGGGCGCACAGAGTCGTCAGGCGGCAGGGCATGCCACAGGGTTCTGAGGGCGGGTGGCCCTTATGGTAGAGAAACCAGAAGGTCTGGAACAGTTGCGTGTCACCCCGCATGCGATACACTAAGTCATGCCAGGCGGCAGGCAGTGCATTGGGCAGCCCGTAGGTTTCTCGAGCCCTATAGAGACGCTGCCAGTGTGGCGTGGCTCCTGGTTCATTAGCCTGGGTCAGGTTCAGGATGTAGGTCTCATGATCCAGGACCACATGAGAGCTCCCCGGGTAGTTGCCATCTATTTGGTAGACCCGGTAACCTGCAAGGAGGGAGGACTGACTGGAGAGGAAAGGAGCCAAGGCCACTCCAGGGAGGGGTCACATGTCCCACCTGCCCTTTGCCAGCCTTGGCTCCAAGTCTGTTTCTGCTTCCTCTATCCCATCAACTTCCTCAATCCTAATAGCTCCCTTCCACCTCACTCACCAGGATTAAGGCTGATGTAGGTGGTGGCACTGGGTGCCAGGAAGGCTACAGATAGCGGCCGGCTCAGGGTCTCCTCATCATAGAAGACTTCAAACTCATCCACGTGGGTGTGGCCAAAGAACTGACCAGCCAAGGTGTTCTCATACCTGCCAGAAGACACTAATTATATTCAGAAGGTTCTAGGGATGGGGAGGAGATCTGGGGAGATGGGATGCTTCTTTCTTCACACACTGAACTAAGAAGCCTCTCTACCCCAATGGAGCAGCAGGAATAAGATGCTGAAAGGAATTTGCAACCTTCAGACTGTTCATCCACCCCTCTTCCAACCTCCCTCCTACCTGGCTACTATTCGGTAATAATTCCAGCTCCAGCTCTTCAGGCAGTGCCCTGGGGGAATGTGGCCAATTATATGTACCTGCAGGGAGAGTTAAGGAAGGTTATTAGGGATAATGCTCCTCTATTTGCTAGATGGGATGCTGCCTGATTCATGAGTTGTTCAACAAAGCCAATTAGATCTCTTATTTTTAATTTATTTTTAATTTATTTTTTAAGATTTTATTTATTTGACAGACAGAGAGCACAGGTAGGCAGAGAGGCAGGCAGGGAGAGAGGGAGAAGCAGGCTCCCTGCTGAGCAGAGAGCCCGATGCGGGGCTCGATCCCAGGACCCTGGGATCATGACCTGAGTTGAAGGCAGAGGCTTTAACCCACTGAGCCACCCAGGCACCCCAATTAGATCTTTTAAATAAACAAACACGTAAGCAAGCAAACAAACAAATATCAGAGCAAGGAGGGGTCCAGGCAGCCCTGGCCAGGAAAAGTTGGTACTCATTTCCTACAATGGCCGGCACTGCTGGCCAGAGACGGGGAGTGGATGAAAGGGCTTCTAAGGGGGACCAGGAGCCGAACTCCCAGGGAACACTTGTTGGGAGCTTCAGAAAACCAAGCTTCTCTGCTCACAGGTGTTCTGGCTCTAGCTAGGAGTCCAGTCACAAAGGGCCTGCTTCTTTCCCAACCCCCACCAACAACTACTCCACCATGTTCTCACCGCTTTCCCTCACCTTGTCTCCTCGATCCTCGGCAGCCTGAAGCTCCCCAACTAGCCACTGGAGCTGTCCAGCGGGATCTGTGGAGTTGATCAAGAGCCAGAAGTTCTCACGGGAACAAAAATTCATATTGAGAGAGATGAGACGGAGGCCAGGACGTGGGGAAAGGGCATAGAACCCCCCAATTCTGAAACAAAGTGAATATGAACATCAATACTCATTCATAATCCAGGTCCTGCTCGCCCAGTCCTGTGCTAAGCATTTGGGTGGAAGGCAGAGGCACACAGGACTTCCACCAAGAAGCTCACATTCCAGCTGAAGACCAAAAACTACCAAACACACAGTAGGGCCCGTGTGACTGAGATGAAGGGGCTCAGAAGGCTAAGGGCTCTAGGAGTTCAGGGAAGAGATAAGTGATCCAGAATGGGAAGCAAAGGCCCTTCACAAGGAATATGATCTGGGCCTGGGAAAGTTGGGATGTTAAAATGGGGGGTGCCAACATTTTAGAGAGAGCAAACATGAGCAAAGACATGGAGAGGGTATGCTGTCAGCCCTGTGAGGGAGGGTGTCTGGATATAAGGGTAGGGGTGGAAGCTAGGGTCAGAGCGGGGAGAGGGCCAGTGAGGAGAGCTGACTCATGATAGAATAGTCACAGGTAATGCCCAGATCTTCTACTCCCTTCCCTATCATCCACCTTTCTTTTCCTGGGTTTCCATGGACCTCAGCTACCTGAGAGTGTGAAGGGCTTCAGCAGGTAGCCAGGACTCCCACACCTTGGCCATTGCCTCATAGAGCCAGCTGGAAGAGTAATTGCCCTCTATGAAAGGGGGAGGGAAGCCATTGACAGGTGTGCTCTCGTGGTTTCCCACAGCAGGGTACACAGGCACTGGGCCCAAGAACTTCTTCACAAGGGCTGTGACAGTGGTCAGGGCCCGAAGCTGGTCCTGACGTGATTGATGCCAGACATTGTGGGCGGGGATGTCTCCTGTCCAGTACACCATATCAAAGGGGCCAGCAGGGCCCAGCCCGCTCAACAGGCTCTCCAGGGTCCGCAGGGGCAGGTCACACTTGCTGTACTCGCCCCAGTATCCAGCACCTGGGCGGGAGGTAGGTGGCAGGCCAGAATCCTGGCGGCAACACAGTGGGTTCTCACAGTCAGGGTCTGTGCCTTCCAGGTAGTCATGATCCCAGTGCAGGTCAGTGAGGAAGAGGATGCGACTGACAGGGGCGCCTGGGGCTGGGGGTTTGGGTGGTTGTGGGGAAGGCTTTGGTACAGCTGGCAAAGAGATGTTCCAAGATGAGAAGATGTCCCAGTGCCCACAGGTGGAGCCCAGGAGCAAACCACAGGCCTCAGATGGGCTCAGCACTGAGCGTGTCCACACTTCCACCATGTCATCTTCAAAGAGCTGGACAGCTGACTGGCACACAGTGGGCGGTGCTATCTTCAGCAGTTTGCAGAGCTTGGTGGCCATGGAGCCCACCCAGGCCACACCGGGCTCCTTCTGTAGTGGTAAGAACCAGTGATGAGAGGTCAGAGACAGCACAGGAACCAGGCCAAACCCTGGCTACCACCCTTTGTACCTCCATCTCCAAACTGGGGCCAGGCTGGCCTCAGTGCCACCATGAAAAGACCTCAGTGCACTCTCTGCCTCCCACAGATACTGCCCTGTGACTCAGGCAGCACCAGGCAGATACTTCCTCTTCCCCTCAGGAGGCAGTGGCATTTCAGGCCTTTTGCTTAACCAGCTGGCTTCCTCAGGCATTGTCTGCAGAGTGCCCTGAATTCTGGGCTGGCTAGTATGTCTGTCCATAGTTTGGGGCAGGCCCTGGAGAACACTGCAAAGCTCACCCACCAACTAGCACTCATCATAATCCCATCAGGGTCAAGACATCACTATCTAGTCCCACCCCCCTGGATGTTTCTGAATTCAAGTCCCTGTTGAGTAATCGGTACAAGGCCCGGTGCTCTGGATTAGAGGTGCCAAGTTTAAGGCACAGGGGATTCAGTGTCAGATATATAGGGAGAGGAGTCCCAGCCCTTCCCCTAGCCGCCAGCTGTGTGCCTTTATGCAAGTGACTTCACCTCTTCCAGACTCCAGTCATTTGTAAAATGAAAATAACAACTGTAATGAACACCTCACAGGTTTGATTTAACCTACGTAAAATGGCTAGCACAGTGGCCAGCCCACAATTTGCACTCTTTCCTTTCTTCACAATGTCACAGTGGAGGTGGTGCTGCTGTGTAATCATGGGTGTCCCTAAAGGAGAGCAAATCTAGTGAAGGCTTGTAGATAGATGCCAGCCTCCCCATCAGATTTGCTCTTCAGGACCCCAGGCTCAGCACCTCCCTCGCCCTTGCCCCCACCAGTGCTCCCCTTGGCTGCTCCATCGCAGCCCTTTTAAGCGCTCACCTTCAGCCCAAAGTCGATGGCGGTGAACAAGCCTTTGCAGACTGGGCAGGTGAGGTTCCACCACCCAAAGGCGTTGCGGAGCTGGGGCACTAAGCGACCGAACCTGGCGGGATGGCTTTGGGAGGGAAGAGGGTGGGCCCCGGCAGGGGCCCAGAGAACGAGGGAGTTGGGCAGGGCCAGCGCCAGAGCCAGGCCTATCCACAGGAGCCTCAGTCTGGGGGACCCCCGGGGCCGGTCCGATTCCGTCTCCCCGCCGGATCTAGGGTGGCCCTGGCCGGGAGATACTCCGTGGCGGGGCATTGCCCGAGTTCCCAGATAGGCCGCTTCACCCGTCCGTGTCCCTCCGGTCTAGGCGCAAGCTCTCAAGGGGCCGAGCAGCGCCAGGGACAGCTGACTAGCCCCCGCTGCAGTCGGGGGACTGCTTCGCGTCCAGCCGCAAAGCAGCTCCACCCCTTCCTCTTCCTCTGCTCCCCAGCAGCTGATGGCCGCCGCTGCCAGGAGTCCTGTCAGAGTCGGGAGGTGGAGAGAACCGAGCTCGCCCGGGACCCGCCCCGCCCCACCCCGCCTCCAACTGCGACTGCGCCTGCGCGGGCCGCTGGGCTGAGGGAAGCTCCCTGCGGTCTAAACCGGGAAGGGCGCTGCAGCCGCCCACTCGCCTGTTGTGTGTGGGTGCAGTGTGGTGTGGCTGGTGAAAGGCTTGACTCTCCAAACCTGGACTAAATTCCTGGGGCAGATAACTTCCACACCCACTTGGCACTCCACTCGGCCGCCCACTCGGGAAGGGAGGCGCGGGGAGAGCACGACTGCCTCTGGCCAGAGAGCGCCTCCCTTCCATCTTTGATTTCTGCCCCCGGTACCAGCACCCTTGAATCACCCTGAGAATCTTTGAGTCACATTTGATGCAGACTTTTCCTGATGGAAGGGGCCCTGAACTCGTGGGGACACCCACACATTCACTTTACAGATGAGGAAACTGGCCCAGAGATGGTGAAGTGACTAAGGAGGGGTACAGAGCGTACAGCCAGAGAGCCAGGAACATGGACTAGAACTTGTGTGTCCCATCCCCGTGTATCCATGTGGGTGAAAGCTAACATTTACTGAGCTCTATACACGTTCCCGCATGGATCCAGACACTTTATAATACTATCTTCAATTGGAACCACTCTAAGAAGTAAGTATAATACTGTTATTACTTACATTTTGCAGATGGGGAAAATGAAGCATGGGGAAGTTAATTGGCAGAACGGCAGTTAAAACCTGTGAGCTCTTTAATTCTAGAGTTCTTCTCCAAGAGGCTCAGAACTACCAAGTCCTGGCAATTCTTTGAGAATTTCTTTCAAGTGACTCTTCCTCATCATCTCAGAGTAATTGTGGTATAGTAAGAAATATATTTGGTCTTTGTCTCCAGTGTCTGTTCCTGGCACAGAGCTCCTAAAATCTTTTAAATTTCCTTGTTATTTATACGTGCCCTTTTCTTTTCTTTCTTTCTTTTTTTTTTAGATTTTATTTATTTATTTATTTGACAGACAGAGATCACAGGTAGGCAGAGAGGCATGCAGAGAGAGAGGAGGAATCAGACTCCCCGCTGAGCAGAGAGCCCGATGATGCTCTATCCCAGGATCCTGGGATCAGGACCTGAGCTGAAGGCAGAGGCTTTAACCCACTGAGCCACCCAGGCGCCCCATACGTGCCCTTTTCAATCACACCTAAACTTATGTTAATGAGGGGTGACTCCTGGTGGACCCCCTAGATAGCCTCAGGATGGGGCTGGTGACTTAAAGACTTAAAGTGGTTAGAGGGTGAGAAACTTCAGCTCTACCCTCAACCTTCGGGGAAGGGAGGAGGACTGTAGAATGAGCTCTCAATCTCTGAGAGTTTCCTGTTGGTGAATTTACTCAGTTGCTAGTACTGGTCACAGCTGGAGAGCACCTGGCAGCTCCGTGGCATCACTCCCCTTTATACTTCATCCTGTGCATTTCTTCCATTTGGCTATTCCGGACCTGTACCTTTTGTCATAAACTGGTAAATGTAAGTAAGGTGTTTTCTGAGTTCTGTGAGCTGTTCCAGCAAAATAGCAACCTGAGGAGAGTGTCATGGAACCCCAGAATTTGTAACTGGTTGATCAGAAGCGCTGGTGGCAATCTGGAGCTTGCCACTGGCATCTGAAGCTGGACAATCTTGTGGGACTGAGTCCTTTAATTTGTGGGATCTGATGTTAACACCAGGTAGTGTCAGAATTTAATTGAGTTGTTGTACAGCCAGTTGGTTTTGGTGAATTGGAGAATTGTGTGGTGTCACTAGAAGTTGTATCAGAAGTAGGATTTGCTAGCCAGGCCCTAGCTCGTGGAAACATGTGGTTTGGGTAAAGAGGATGAAACAGTGGAGGAAAGGATGAGGAAACTTTGATTCCAGGGTGGCCATGGCCACATAGTCACCCAAAGTGTGGAACAGCAATTGTGCTGGAACCAATTACTAAAGGTAAAATTTACCAATGGAATTTAGAGATAGATCCAGCTCCTGGGGAATTGATTTATTGGATGCTAAAGGTGATGGAAACTAATAAGAAAAAAGCAAACTATTTAATCTTTTGGTTATTGTTCTCTGTAATAGCAAAAATGAAAGGAAGGGAGAATGCTGGTGAGTCCTTGATGCTGGACCAACCTCAGATTTTAGCTATTTTACCACTAGTCTCAAATCTGCCCCCAAAGGGAAAAATTATATGGGGAAAACAGAGTACCTCTAAGACTCTGGTCATAAGAAGATTGGCTACATGGGAGAGGGCAAAACCAAGGAACTACTGAAACCAGGAGGTACAATGTGAGAGAGTTGTTTTATTTTGTAGATTAAGATCATCAACTTCCTGAAGACCTTTACTGAAATAGACTGTGAGCATGACTAATTTAGGGGCAATATCTTTGTTTTTACATGTTTCAGAATGGAAGAGCATGTTTGGGTTGTTACAGGACCCATTGGTTACTGTGGAACCATCCATCTGGCTATACACCATCCAGATACACAGAGGGTTATTCCTGAGGAAATGGCCAGCCTGCTGGGTTGGATAAAAGCCCCTGTGAGTTCTGTTTACTCTGACAAGGGATACTGTTAACAATCCCTATAAATTCCAAGTGGCATACCCTACATCAAGCAGCTGATCTGCTTCATATGCAAGCCATGTGGGACTGGCTTTATGATGACCTTGACTTTATACTCACCCACTGAATATGCCCATTACCTACGTCATGGTAAACACTGTGGTTAAGCAGGCCACTTTTGCATGGATTCCCCCCCCCCCATGTAAATTTTCTGCTGCAAAATCAAGCAACAGCCCAGTAAGACTTTTTTTTTTAAGATTTTATTTATTTATTTATTTGAGAGAGAGAGAGAGAACGAGAACAGCATGAGAGAGAAAAGGGTCAGAGGGAGAAGCAGGCTCCCTAATGAGCCAGGATTCCCAATATGGGACTTGATCCCTGGACCCTGGGATCATGACCTGAGCCAAAGGCAGTCGCTTAATCAACTGAGCCACTCAGGCACCCCAGTCCAAGAAGTCTTATCAAATTTGTTGTCTAAGCTTCCCCTCATGGGTTTTATAGATGCCAATAAAAACATTAGATTAACAAGAGAATGGGGAGACACAAAGGGGAGAGTTAAGGTCCATCTTGATGGACAATAGGGTGGGTATCTTTAGATGGTTATTAAGAAGGGGACTTCAAATAGTCCCATTTCTCTTTAACTGTTACTGCTCTCAGTCTCTGTCCTTCCTATGTAAGAGGACATTGATGACCCTTAGGGCCCAAATTCTATCTGCTCTCCAAGACCTTATCCCAGGAGGTCCTTTCCTTTGTTCACATTGCATCTCCTTTACAACATCTTTCTTGCTCACTCCCTCCTTGCTCATTTGCCCAGTTCTCTTTCTCAGTGTTTCATAGAGTTGCTTTTGGTGGTACCATTGTTGCTGTGTGTCACACACTCTTACCCTTCTGGGTAGGTGATCAAAAGCCCCTCTTTCCCTGACATTGATACATTGTTCTCCAGGAATTAGATTCTGAGACAGAGATGAACATACAAGAGATTTCTTAGGAAGTGCTCTTGGAATCTATAGATGTGGAAGGAAGGAAAGGTAGCATGATTGGGGAGAGGGACAAGTTGAGCTTTGATGCTGTCTTGGTAGAGACCTCAGTGGACCTTATGGGAGTTCTGAAACTGGGATGACCCTTCAGAATTGTCCTGAAATGGCATGAGTGGGCTTGCTTCATTTGGGGAAACCCCTGTAGGGGGCTGATAGCTGAGGATTTTCTGTTGAGAGCACTCCTAACAGCCAGGAGAATAAGTCCTTCGTTCCTGAATGGAGACCAGGCGACAATGACAGCGTCCACCACAGTCCATACACCTTGTGTGCCACTTGGATCCATTTCTTCATATAAGTCTCCCTTCTCATGAGTCTCCCTTCATGGTGGCAACTTAGAAAAGGAAAGCTAGTGGGAAGAATTATAGGTACTGTAGCTGGTATCAGGACAGCCAACATCTCCTTTGTGTAGCAGCTGCCCTGCCTCCTCTGTTCTTGTAGTCAGGACCCTCTCTGTGGCCAAGATAATGATGTCTCTTTTTGCCTGCTGGTCCCTTCACAAAAGGAGCCCCAAGTTCCTGGGCAGCTCTGTCCCCTGTTAGACACATTTTCCCTTTGGGAATCAAGACCTCTAAACCTGCGGAGCCTAGAGTTATAGGAGCAGGAACTGCAAATTCCCCAGGTGGATCACAAGAGTAATGGTAAGAAGGCCATTCCTGCTTCCTTCCTTGTTTCTGGACTCAGGAGTTCTATCTGTTGGGTACACAGCACTATATGAAGGTTGCTATTTTAAAGTGGTCACTGCATGTTGGAAGATGGCACCCTGTCTTCTATAGGTGTCACTTTCAAGTTTATGCTTTAGCTGTGCCTTCACCAGCCCATTCCAACACTGTATCAGGCTGGCGGTTTCTGGGTGATGTGATATGTAATGTGACTAGTGGGTCTCCTAGTCATGTGCTCACTTTACACCTCCTTTGCTAAGGACTGGGTCCTTGGTCTGATGTGATGGGATCCCATGCCTGTTGTTCAAACACTGTAAGCTCTTGGAGCATGGTGATAGTTGATTCTCAGTGGGCAGTAAAGAAAAAACCATGCCTGAAATATGTATTTATTCCTGACAAAACAAATTGCTTCACCCTTTGGAGTGGAAGGAATCCAATGTTGTCAACTTGGAACTAAGAGGCAAGTTGGTCTCTTCAAGGTATGGTGCCATATTGGAGACTTGGCTTCTGTTTTTGCTGCTAGTGGGTTAGACATTTGACACCTGTCAGAAACCTGTATCAGCTTTGGTAAGTAAGAGCCCACACTATTGGGTCTATGGTAATAGGTTTCTAGTAATGATATGCTGCCCCCTAGTCTCTGTTTTGGGAGGAAAGTCCTGTCATTTCTAGTGCTGTCAGTGAGCCCAGCTCAGCAGGGGTGTTTCCTACCATCAGCCTGGGCCTATATAGGGGAGCCATTATGGAATTTCTTAGTGATGCTGGTGCCCCTACTAAACATTCCTTATTACTTTGGAAAATTGTGTATCCCATGGAACACAGTTATTTCATAAGTTTTCCAACCTCATATAACATATCCATTCCTGATACCCACCTTCTGAGCCTTTTTATCCTTCCTGTCAATGATGGTATTTCTGCCTCCCTTGGTGTAGGCCATCACTTTTTCCATGCTTTTAACTGCTGATTAATTATTATTATTATTATTATTATTTTTAAAGAATTTATTTATTTATTTGACAGAGATCACAAGTAGGCAGAGAGGCAGGCAGAGAGAGAGAGGAGGAAGCAGGCTTCCCGCTGAGCAGAGAGCCCGATGTGGGGCTCGATCCCAGGACCCTGGGATCATGACCTGAGCTGAAGGCAGAGGCTTTAACCCACTGAGCCAAAGCATACCCTTTTGGCCTTTTAGAAGGCCAAAGCATACCCACTTAGGGTATGCTCTCTGGCCTAAGGCACCCCTGCTGATTAATTATCTTAAACTTTTCATTACTTTTTTCTAGAGCATCAGTTGAGCTTATCTACACTCAATTCCCTCATTCTTATAGTTACAATTTCCCTTATGTTTCTCTTATAGTTACAGTTTCCCTCATGACCCAGCCCGTGCATTTCTTTCCACCAGCATACCATCCCAGTTCACTGGGGACTCTCCCAACTCCACCTAACTGGTGCTGGGGTCCTTGTTGGCCTGGTGGCGGGGGATCCAGCTCCACAATCCCGTCTTACCATCTGCTTTCTTGAAGTATCCTGGCACCAACTTCTATAGGTTGGGTGACCCAATAGCAGACCCTAAGATGGAGATGAACTTGCCCGAGGTTTATTAGGGAATACTGTCAGGATCGCCACCTGTGAAGGAAAGGAAGCAAGTAGAATTCGGCAGAGGCAGAGGATAAACCTTGGTATAGTCCCTACAGAGGCCACAGCCAAGCCTACAGTGAGTTCTGAAGCTGAGATAACCTCTCAGAAGTGTTCCAGGCTGAATCAAGGGACTGGGCCTTTTTTCTCTCCCAAACTGATCAGTCATAGGCCTCAGGAAGAGGGTATGGCCTTGAGTGAGGTGGTTTTCCTAGGTGGAGGCTCCTGGGTGAGCTCATCATTGAGGGCCATATTCCAGCAACACCCGCCACCCCCCGAAGCTGGGAGACTGTCTTGCATTCCTGAGGGGGGACCTGGGTGACCTCTAGCAGTGTCCACCACACTCCTGTTCTCAGGACCTTAAGAAAGGGCATAGATACAATTCGGACATCCTCTGGCCTAAGAGTTATTATGAGCAGAGCTCTGTGGGGCTAGGAATGAGAGTGGTAAAAACAATTTCCCTCTTCATTTTCTCTGGATCTTAGAACCTCTGAAACCTGTTTTGGAGGCTCCCAGGCTATAGGCAATAGGTGAAACTTGGAGGCAGGGGAGATGAGCCTAGTGTTTAAAGATCTAAGGCTCACACAGCTCCTGCTTCCATAGCAAATTGGGCACCAAGCTTGGAGAGTGATTGGCAGAGGGATAATATGGGCTGCCTGGTTGGGACAGAGAACTTCCTAATTAATTTGGGCTAATTGGATCAGGCACCCACTTAGGGTATGCTCCATTGTGTCAAGAAACCTGTTCAAATTCTATACAGGTAACCAGCCAACTCTCTGGCTGCCTCTGAGACTGCTAATTAAATCCATAATTCCCCACAGCAGCGTGGAACTAGTGGGAAGAGGTCCCCCTCTTGTGGATTTTTTAGGGAGTACCAGAGAGCTAGGAATCTATGAATTTAAGGGCATGGACCCTGAAGAAATTGTCTTCTGACAGGCAATTCCAACAGTGTGTCCAGAACCCTCAGTGGTAGGGACAGTGGCTTCAGATTCAGTCTCCTGGGTTAGAGTTCTGGGTTGGCTGCTCACTAGTTGTGTGACCTAGACATCACTTTCTGAGCTTTGATTTCTTCCTAGATGACATGGAGATAATAATGGTACAAGGTCATTGTGAGGTTCAGTAAAATCCAGAGTGCTTAGAACAGAATGTAGGGTGGAAGGAAGTGCTTCCTTCCAGGACGGCTGATGCCGTCCTTTTAAACTGCATCACCCATCTGTATAGACCATCATTGACTTAATGAGGTCCAGCTCCCAGGGCTTCTGGCTCCCCATGCCCCATTCACAGGGTCTGTTGCCTGGGAAGAGGAACTCTCTGTGGTGAGGTGAAGGCCAAAGGAAAGAATGTGGGAAACTGAAAAATCCTTTCCCTGACACACCTCCCTTCATCACCCATGGAAGATGTGGCGAGCCTTGACTTAACAGTGACTTGGCTCCTTTTATTGCCAGGCAGTCACACATTTATTTGCTCAACACACACACACACACACACACACACACACACACACATTTGTCTAAACAAAACCCTCACAGAATTCAGCGTCCCTAGAAAAACCCTACAGTCATCTGTTGTTATTCATGCAGCCTCACTCTCCCCACCTGAAATTCCTTATGAAAGGCTTCTTTCAGTAACATCAATTCCCTTCAGAGGGGAGAGAAACTTTGCATCTAAGAGAAATATGATTTAGAAGTTCTCCTGTACTGTTACACTAGGAACTGAGCAAATCTAACCAGTCCAATAAGAGCTTCCATGGAGGATATGTGGGGAGTTGTGGGAGCAGAGAGGAGGTGTGTCACCTGGAGGTAAGGGCCTTCATGCAGGTTCCCCAGAAAATGAGTTACTTCTATACCAGGCCTGAAGAATGCTCAGGCGGGGTGAGACTAATGCCCCCGCAGAGGCAACTGCACGCATGGTCCTGTGGCGAGGAAGGTCTGGCAAGTTTGGGAACTGAGGCAGAAGACAGTGTGACCACTCGAGCCCTGGGAGGGAGTTGGAGGGTGTGTGAGGCTGACACTAGACTGGCAGTGGCTCTGAAGTAGGAGGATTACATCAGACTTCCATCTTAATTCCCAAAGGAATGCGTGCATTTATTAATAATTTTGTTCATTTACCCATCCAGCCATCGTTCAGGTGACGCACACTTAGAAGTCTATTCTGTGCCAAGTATTGTGCTATGGACCCTGAAACACAGAGAGGACTGTGCACCAGCCCCTCCCTCAGCCAGCTCGTGGACCGGTGGGAAGAAACAGGCATGAAGCACAGACCTGCAAGAAAGGGCTTTTGGTGACATGTTTACTTGGTACTGTAACGGGTCCAGGGAAGAAATGGCTGATTCCTGCTGACCTGAGAGAAAGGTTGATGGGAATGAGAATCATTTTTCCAGGAGGCCAGTCTTGAAATATGAATTAGTTATTTACCTAGAGGACAAGATTGGGAAGGGGTCTCTCCTTTGTTTTTGCTTGTTTGTTTGTTTTAAGATTTTATTTATTTCAGAGAGAGAGAGAGAGGTAGAGAGAGCACACAAGCATGAACAGATTGGCAGAGGGAGAAGCAGACTCCCCAGTGAGCAGGGATCCCAACCTGGGGATTATCCCGGGACTCCTGGATCATGACCTGAGCTCAAGGGAGACGCTTAACCCACTGAGCCATGCAGGAGCCCTTCCTTTGTTTTCAATGCTTGAGATGCACTAATGTTCTTTCAGAGCCTACACAACATGCTCCCGGCTTTCTCAAGGCCTTTGCATCTGCTGTTACTTCTACCTAAAAAGATCTCCCTTTCCTTTCACTTAATTAGCTGCTACTCATTCTTTAACTCAATTGTGATTTCCTTGGGGATGCTTCCCCTGATCTGTTTTTTCTTTTTCTTCCTCTTTCCCCTTCCCCTCTTTGTCCTCCTCCTTTGCCTTTCTCCTTCCTTGTCTTCCTTTCCTCCTCCTGTCCCACTCTTCTTCCTTATTCTTCATCCTCCACCATAGTTCTAATTGCAATTATAATTTTGTTTGTTCATATGCTCATTTAATTAATGCCTGCCTTTCCAGTAGACTATAGACTTCATGAGGGTGGGGACCATATCTGGTTTTGCTCCCATTGTGTCCCCAGTACACACCACAATGTCTGCCAGTGCCTCCATAAGATTGATTGCTTGAATAAATTAGAAGTAAGAGTATAAGCAAAAGACCAAAGGCATGAAACACTATGCAAAAGGGGAAATTTCCAAAAGCCCAAGTGAAGGCTAGTTGTGAGAAGAGATGCTGGGAAGTAGGCAGGGACTAGGTATTGAAGAGTTTGTTTGCAAATCTGGGCAACTGAGTCATTAAAGGGTTTTATTGGAGTCTGTCCTGATAGCCTATGGACCTTTAGTGAGGAGAGCCAGAGAGATCAGCTGGTAATGGGTGACGTTAGAGATGAATTCTGAAGAGTGAGATTGAAGAAGGTTGTTCAGCAGGGGAAGCAGAAGAGATTACAAGGAAAGCAACACCCACAGAACCATGTCTAGGGGTTCTTGGGGCCCCTCAGGGGCCACCTGGGGCCACCAAGGGGCCACCTCAGATCTCTAAGTAAACAGATGAACAGAGGAAACACTTGAATTAAAGACACCAAGGTTTCTGGTTTCGTTGTTAGGAAATGGAGCACACATCTTAAGAGGTGGATTGGCACAAAAAAGGGATATAGCTTCCTCTGAGGCTGATGGTAGGGGTAGGAGGAGGACAGAAAACAGGATTTCAATGTCAGGTGATCTGTCAGGAATCAAGGTCACTCAGGCCCTGGTGACTGACTTGCTTCCGCTCCCATCTGCTTAACTTCTTGTCCATCAAGTTCAGCTTAGCCACTCCAGCACACACATGGCACCCTCCCCGTGCTCCACCTACAGCACACTCATCTGGTCCTCAACACTAGACAATTACTCAGTGGTTTCTCCACAAGACCATGAGTGATGGGGGTGGGGGCTGGAGGGCAAGACCTTCAATGTCTCTATTTTATCCCCACTCCCTGGCATGGTGCCTGGGGCACAGTAAAGCCTCACTGTCACTGTTTATTTGTTCAAAGATAAAGGAGTGCTTTTCTTGTATCTAATCTAATTTTATACATATACCCCTTCCCTCCTTAGTAAAACATCATCCCCCCCCCAAAGAAATCTTTTCAGCTGTGTTTCTTGGAAGCTTAGCTTCCTTGAGGGGAAGTTTGAAATAAAACTTTAACCCTTGCTTGAAATCACCTTGTCTAAATTGCTTTGACAAAGCCCTTGCTTTGCTTTATGTAAGTAATAATACCCACACTGGTTTGTTACATCGGTGTGAGGACCACACCCCAATAAAATGTTTCATTTTAAAAGCTGGTTTTCTTAAAACCAGAAGATCTGTGTATGCGTATATTAAGAATTTTTTTTCAAGTACTTACAAACATACCCTTTATGTTTTCTTTCTTTTTTTTTTTTAAGATTTTATTTATATGAGAGAGAGAGAGGGCACAAGCAGGGGAAGGGGCAGAGGGATAGGAAGATGCAGATTCCCGCTCAGTGGTGAGCCCAGTGCAGGCTCAATCCCAGGACCCAGAGATCACCACCTGAGTTGAAGTCAGCAGAAATCAGATGTCCACTCACTTAGCCACCCAGATGCCCCTAAAGGGCATACCTAAAGGTATGCTTTAAATAGAGAATGCTTCTTCCTACCCCAAACTCTGGAGCCTTTCTCTGGAGAGAAACATAACTTCTTTTTTGTGTGTGTTTTTAGAATGTTTCTATTTGTGTGTGTGTGTGTGTGTGTACGTGTATAATAGAGTGTTGAATGGGACTTCTGAGGCTTCAATAGTTTGACCAAAGCTTTAAGGTTAGGCAATATGTATACTCAAAGGATTACTTAAAAGTTGGCTGAACAGGGGCATCTGGGTGGCTCAGTCAGTTAAGTGTCCGGCTCTTGATCACAGTTCATGTCTTGACTTCACGGTCATGGGTTCAAACCCCACGTTGTACTCCATGGTGGTTGTGGAGTCTACTTAAAAAAAAAAAAAAAAAGTTGGCTGAGCAGATCTTTGATCCTCATCCTAACATCCACTTTCAGTCTATATAAAAGAAGTCTAAAAATTCTATGGCTCTTTATTTTTAAAGATTTTATTTATTTGACAGAGATCTCATGTAGGCAGAGAGGCAGGTAGAGAGAGAGAGAGAGAGAAAGAGAAACAAGGTCCCTGCTGAGCAGAGAACTGGATTCGGGGCTCCATCCCGGGACCCTGAGATCATGAGATCATGACCTGAGCCGGAGGCAGAGGATTAACCCGCTGAGCCACCCAGGTGCCCCCAAATTCTATGACATTTAAAGCATTGGGGCCAATGCTATGATTTTTCCAAGTGTGTGTACATATGTGTACATGTTTAGGAGGGTGCAGGGGGCATGCTGCTAAGAAAACCAAGAGTCTTGGGAATATGGTATCTTTCTTGGGGAGAAAGGCTTGGGAATTTGCAGAAATGTGTACCCAGCACAATTCCAGTATAGCTATCAGAGCAAAGTATGGTGAGAGAGTTCTTGGAAGAGCTTCATATGTGACAAGGACTCTGCTGCCTCCTTTGCACCTGTATGTTTCAGGTGGAGTCTGGCTGGAGTAGCCCTCAGTGTTAGAGCAAGGAGAGAAGGCAGCGATGAGGTAGTCTGTGTGCTCGAGTATGATATGTCTAAGTCAAGTGAAGATCAAAGAAGAGAGCTAAATGTGAAGGAATCTTGTCCAAGGGGTACTTGGTACTGGCAATAAGATACTTTGGAGTGTATGTCAGTGGAGAGGAACTGAGGAGATGGGGTTTCAAGAGATTAGCTGGAGGGTGTATACACCTTCCTGTCTGCTTCCCCGCCAGCCCCCAGGTCAGCGAACCACATATCGTCCATATCCATACAGGGCCTCTGAGATCCATACCTGTCTCCAGGAGGGAGCCAAATGTAGACACCTCTATACCTCTATATTATCCAGAGCTCAGTTCCAACAGGCTATGGACACACACATAAACTCACACCCAAACACCCCATATGGACTCCAAAGGAGTCAAGTGTCGCAGGTGAAGGAGGGTGGATGGAAGATGAAAGCACTCTTCACACCTCCTTTTATTATTACAAGTTCCCAAGCCACAGAGCTGGCCTGAGCTGGAAGTGCAGGGCTGGTGGGGGACATTTTGAACTGGAAATGTTTCTCTATTTTGATTTAGGCAGGACTGAATCATTTTAATACACAGGAGTGAGCTTAGTTGTAATAATCTACTTGAAACTGTTTTTCTATCTGAAAGTGACTGTCCGTCTGTGGGATCAGCTCGAGACTTCATGGGACGGGTGGTGTGAGAAGGGGTCTCAGTACTGCATGTGTGAAGGCTGTGTTTAGAAAGAAAGCTGAGGAATATTTGTGCTTCTCTGCATTCAGTTCCCTAAGTAAATCCATTACATCTGTATTTATAGGCTGTCATGCAAAATACACAAAGGAGAAAACAGTACATTTTTTCTTTTGCTTAGCAAAATATCTTTTCCTATCAACGGGCAGAGAGCTAACTTCTGGAGAGTTCCAGGGAGCCAGTGAATCACATGGGCTCCTCACTGGATTCTGGGTAAATGCCCAGAGGCAGGTGAGGATTGAGGTGCACTGTCTGTTTCAACCTGGTACTGTACTGGAGAAGGACACTTGGGCCTGAGGCCACAGTGAAACCTTTCAGCTAGATTTAGACTCTGGGATGGGTCCTCATCCAGGATCACAGCCTGGCACAGGGCCCATCTACCTGGGAGAGGAGAGCAACACAGTTTCATTACTGTCTCTAAAATAATAATATCCAAATTTTGTCTTTACAAATCCCTATGAATAAATGACTTTTGGGCACTCATCCTCAAATGATCCTTCATTTACAAATTACATAATAAAGTTGCAGTCATACTGTAACATAGCCGTTTCTCTCTCTCTCTCTTTTTTTTTTTTAAAGATTTTATTTATTTATTTGACAGAGATCACAAGTAGTCAGAGCGACAGACAGAGAGAGGAGGAAGCAGGCCCCATGCAGAGCAAAGAGCCCGATGCGGGGCTCGATCCCAGAACCCTGGGATCATGACCTGAGCCGAAGGCAGAGGCTTTAACCCACTGAGCCACCCAGGCGCCCCAGCCGTTTTTCTTTAACAACTTATTAAAATATAAATTTGAGAACAAAATAAAAATAGCAGCTTTAATTGTCTAAAGTCTTATTCTTGTACCTCAGTGGATTGGTTTGTGCCCTGCCTGCGACGTGC
>RCUC01152379.1:0-25539 GCA_003697995.1 Taxidea taxus jeffersonii
TCTCTCTCTCTCTCTGTCAAATAAATAAATAAAATCTTAAAAAAAAATACAGCCTTCTAATCCCTTGTTCTCTCAAAGCTTCTCTTCTGATAAATCTAGCCATACAGGCATTCTTCCTCTTGGGAAAAATGTATTAATATATATGTCTATCTCTGATTTATTATTATTATTATTATTATCATCATCATTATCAACATCATTATTTTGAATTGCCAAAGTTTCAACTGTAACTACATAGGACTCTGTGTCCATCAGAAGACAAAGAGAGTCCTATAATACTACCTTTGGGAATCTAGAATTTGCCGGAACTTTTTCTGTGGCTGTTATATTGCTTTCTCACAAAAAAAAAAACATATACTTATTTTCAGGCCCGATCACATGGGTACATAGATACATAGATACTTCTTACTTATTCTATTCCATTAAGGAATCCAGTGTTTTATAAATATGCTTTCTCCATTTATTAAGACAATGAGCAAAGAGAAAATGTTTTCATTTCTTTCAAATTGTTTTATTCACTTTCAGAAAATAATTCATTGCTTGGCAGTATCTAATATATTTCACATCTGGCAGAGTATCATCAATGTTACAATTTTCTCCACACTAAGAAAATGATTAGTTGTAGCATCTTTGAATGCAGCTTTACTTAGAATGACTGGTTCACTCTAGAGACAATCTTTCTAAGTAAGCATAATGGATCTAAGTATTCTCTCTTTATATTTGTAAATTCCTCTGCTTGTGTTGTGTGGGTAGCAAATATGAAATGTGGTCAACACCAGAATGGAAGTTGGCATATTTTATGGTTTTTCTGTTAGGATTCAATTCTTACTTTATTCATTATTTTTTCTTGTTAAATTTATGAGCAGAATTAATTGGCTCACCTGGAAATACCACCCATAGTGTTCTAAAGTTTACTTTTATTGAATCAAAACTTTTAAACTCCATAAAACCAGTAAACATCTTTTTCTAGTTAATAGCTCTTTTCTATGTCTCTATGTCTCAAGTCTCTCTCCATGTCTCTGTCCCCCTCTCCCAGAAACTTGTTAATAAATGGCTTTGGGAAAATCAAGTTTCATAATTTGATTTCTAATGAGAATAGTATTTTGCTTTTGTGGAAGCGTGGTTGCAATTTAGATACTGAATTCTCATTTTATTGGATATGCCACAAAATAGTTTACAATACGGCTGCTATAGAGATACTTTTGTAGTAGTTTTAGTTTTGAGCATTTCTTTAAATGTTTTGGCATAATTAGTCTGCATGACCATATCTCATTTTTCCAGGGTTCTTGGACCAGGTTTTAGAGCATTTTATTATAAATAAAATATCTTATGGGTAAGCTTGGTGGTACTATACAGGTGTTATAATCACTACTGCATGAAATAATGCTTGCCTTCTTAAACAAATACTGGATGTTGAATTTGTAGAGAAAAATGCTATTTTAATTAAGAAAAGGACAAAGGACTTCTTTGAACCTGACTATAGAATGAGTAGTAGGCATATGCATTGTTGTTATATGTTTTATCTTTTTCATTCAGCTTCCTAGCTTTTACAAGATCACATTTACAGAAACAAAACAAAAACTATACTCTGAGCTTCTTCCCTTTGTACACAGTAGGAGCTACTCCTATTTATAAAAGAAAGAAAGAAAAAAATATTGTTCCAGTTCATGAATGCAGGAAGGCCTTGATTTACAAAAATATGAATTACCGACTGTTGCAATCATCTCTTCTTCCCATGCCACCCACAACACTATGGCCGAGCAGTCTCTCTTCCTACTAAAACTCTGAGTGTTGCCTCTATGGGAGCAATTAAGACACCAAAAATATAACAAAACAAAACAAAAACTTGAAGTTTTAGAACTCTGTGAATTTAGATTGAGGAAGTTAAGAATTTTGAAATCAGGTAAAACTTAAGTATTGAATCCTGACAGGAGATCACTCAGCTGGTTGGTCAAAATAATCCCTACCTCATATTTCACAAATGTTTTTACTTTGCTTATTTACACTACTTTTGAATAAGTAAACAACCACACACACACAGTTTGGAATGCTGGAAAACCTTCTCTGGGACCTTCATGTTCCTACCTGTTTGTCTTCAGACATACAGCAGCCTTGCTTTCTGCTTCCAATATAAGTGTTTGTTACTTAAGCTCTAATTTCCTCAGTTGTGACACAAAACCCACTATGTGTCTGGTATTTATTTGTGACTACTAATCCAACACCTGAGATGGGGACATGGGAGCCAGTGTAATTCTGCTAATCCTCATGCTTGGTATGCTGTAAACAATAAACTGTCTTCTTTGATCCATTAAGTCTCATTGTCTACTTTCCACACCTACAGGGTAGTAGCTGGTTATACCTTGCCATCTTCTGCGAGTTTGGGATTCATTTCTAGCAATGAATAAAATAAGAACATTCTGGGTAGGAGTACTGATCTAGCAAAACTTCATAAATTACATAAAATTATTTTTATCCTATTTCTTTACTTCTTTATTTACATAATTATTTATTTTCCCACCCAAAGGTAATGGATGTTTTCAGAAATTATATAGAGAAAGCAAACTGGAACTCTGGAGATTTTCTTCCTTTCTTTTGATGTCACAGAGAATAAATGAGAATAGCATGAGGACACAGTAAGCCTGGGACTCTGGGGAATAGGTTATGTAAAAAGATAATATATAATGATGTGATGAGGGAAAGTATAAGCTTTGCATATTTTAATTTTAGTGCAAGCCTGGACCTATACCCAGGAAAATATGAAAATGGCTGATTTTTCTTTCTCTTTCTTCTCTGTTCTTTTGTCAAACACTATTCCCAGGACAAAAATGATCATGTAGTTAATACAATTACATGTCAAATATAAGTGAAATATACCCAAGTGTGGGTAAGTTGTGCCATATTTGGTTCAACAAACCAGACCAAAATCACCATTTTCTCTCACCTGGATAAATAAAACAACCTCATAACCATTTTCCTGTGTTCAATCTTATCCCCTGCCATACATTCATTACACTTGAGGCAGATTGATTTTTAGAAACAAAAATGTAAATCTAATTTTATTACACTCCTGCTATCCATTATGGTCAAGATTATATCCCAAATCCTTACCATAATCTTTGCCCAACATATTCTGACTTTAGCAACATTTCAGACTTCACCTTCCCCTACCTTTCACTGTGTTAGCTAAGATTGCTGGTCTTCACTGTGTCCTTCGGACACTCCTGTCTCAGTCTCCCTTTGGTTTTGTGTTATTATCTGCGACTCCTTAAAGAGAAGGTAAGGCAGTATCTCATCTTTGATTATCAATGTATCATTAGAGAGGAGGAAAATATAAAAAGACTGTCCAGAGACAAAACAACAAACAAACAAAGACAGTGAATAAGCACTGACTGAGTGTGTATGCGTGTATCTGTGTGAATAGTCTGGTTGTTCTTTTCATTTTCTCTCTTTCTATCAAAACCTTTCTCCTATTTTATAGTTATAGAGGCTACTCTTAGGCAACCAACTTGAACAATGGAAATCTGAATAAGGTAGAAGGGCCCCCAGTGATCCCCCATCCCTCTGACTGAATACAAGCAGGCTCATGAGGAGACCCACATCAAAATATCTATAAACCCTAGCTGACCAGTGGGTTACTTAGGCCTGGACACAAGTACCAAAAAAGGAAAATTCTATACATTTCGTACCTCTTCACCTTCCCCCTTTAACTACAAAGCCCCCTTGCCTTGTGGCAGACAGTATCTGTTTTGTTATCCTGCCTGCCGCTCCCTTGCAATGCATTCAATAGTCGTCTATCTTCTTTGTTCTGTCTTAAGTGAATTCTTTCATTGTCTGCCCCACTGGGCTCCACCTGATAAGTTTGCCCCATATTTAGTGACCCCTATCCAATCGGACCCCACAGTAAGGTCACTTATTTTTATGTTTAATGTATATAAAATATTCAGCACCAAATACTGTGACCCAGGAGCTTCAAACTATATTGTCTGATCAAAAACTAGAAATGAAAAATGGCTGATAAAAACTTAGGTTCCTTCCTTATCTTGGTCTCTGAACCATGGTGCAATAAATATGGAAGTATGGCAATGAGATACTCGTTGACATTCTGATTTTCTTCCCTTTGAATATATTGCCATAAGTGAGGTGGTTGGATCTTATAGTAGCAGACATTGGCCAGAGTTTAGATGTCTAGTTAGAAAACAAATAAATTCGTGCACCTGGGTGGCTCAGTCAGTTAAGCTTCTGCCTTCAGCTTAGGTCATGATCTCAGAGTCCTGGGATCAAGTCCTGCATCAGGCTCCCTGCTCAAAAGGGAGTCTGCTTCTGCCTCCACCCTTCACCCCTGCTCATGATCTCCCTCTGTCTCTCTTTCTCTCTCAAATAAATAAATAAAATCTTAAGAAAAAGAAAATAATTAAGCTCTGGGGATCTAAAATATAGCATTGTGATTATAAATAACAATACTGTATTATATATCTGAAATTTCTGGGGAAGTTACTTTTAAATGTTCTCATCACACAAAAAAGAAATAGTAATTATATGATATGATGGATGTATTAATTAATGCTATGGGAGTAATCATAGAGCAATATATAATTGTGTGAAATCAACATGTTCTACATCTTAAAATTACACAATTTCATTTGTCAATATATATCTTAATGAAGCTGGGAAAATTGTATCTAAATTATATCTCAATAAAGCTAGAAAAAATGGTTGATGAAGTAAGGTGTTAAGCTGTATGTTTTTAGCAGCTTCTGTTTAGGCCTTCAACAAGGAGCATAATAAGGCTATGCCAGCAATTTGAGTAGTCTAATCTTAAAATAAAGTAAAAAATAGAAAGAAGCCTAAGAGAAATTCTTCAGTGTTTTATACTAGTCCATTACTTTTATTCTCTAAGATGAAAAGAAGATGGTACATATGTATATATATATATTTTTTTTTTTTTCCCAAATTTCAGTGTCAGTTAAGGTGGAATACTAATAGGAAAACCCTGTGCTTGTCTGGTCCCTCGAACACAGCTAGATAAATATCAAATCATTCTGAATGGCCAAGAAATCGATCTAAGGGCTGATAGAACAAACTACACAACTAGAGAGAGAAGAGGTCACATGGTGGAAGGTAGAGATGCAAAGATGTGATTTGAGAGAGAAAAGGATCTTAGATACTGTGAGGGAAGAGAGCCCTGATCACAGAGAGAAAAGAGAGAAATATGGTGCTGGAAAGATACAGGGGATCACATAAGGAAAATAGTTCTCCAAAGCCATTGACTGGGAAACAAGAGGGGTGATTATCATGAGTTTTTACAAACAGCAGAGCTCAAATACTAGAGTTTTAGAAGTCTGTGTTGTGGTTGGTGAGCCACAAGTCTGTAACTCATGAGGATAGACAGACCCTTCCCCCTTCTTGGAGTGTATCTGGGAGAGGTGACATTGCCTTTTGAGGGACAAATGAGCCAGAGGGCACCATTGCACTTCCCCACTCCTTAAGCTTGGGTCAGAGACACTTGCTGAGAGCAGCTAACCTGGACTCAGGCCTTTTGCTGTACTTTTGTCTTAACTCCAAGCTCCAGTGTATGTAACTGCACTTCTGGGACGAATCAGCATCAACCACAGCACAGTGAGACCCTTCCCCAGATGACCAGCATGGGTCCACACTGTGCTAGAGTCATAAAGTTTGGAGTTTTGAAACTCAGCTAGGGTGCCTGAAATAAAACACAAGTGCACTGTACTGCTGGGTGAGCAGATAGAAGGACCCAGACAGGGGGAAGACAGAGATCTAAGGGACACCTGGGACACATGAGGGGAGATTGTTTGCTCTTCCTGGGGACTTCATGGGTGGCAGCAGTGTGAAATTCTTTCCCTAGGGGCAAGGGTGAGGGCTGGTGCCATTTTTATCCTCTGCCTATCAGCACAGATGGATTTCAGTGTGCGGCACAGTGCCAACAGTGGAAGCCTGAGCTACTTATACCAACTACCAGCCCCCAGTGCTCTGCAGTGTTTCTTACTAGGGCTAGCGTGCTTGGGAACCACAGCAGTAAGCCCCTGCCCCAGAATACCAGCACAAACTCTCCTTCACACACCAAGTCTACTGACCATGGAGTGCTGCAAAATTTCAGCTTTAGTGGAAATAAAAGCAGGTCTCTTTTAACAAGCAGACCAGAGCATACCTATTTGAAACTCATCACACTCTGGATAAGGTCCAAGCACTCCTCACTGCAGGCAAGGAGAAACTTTGCAGGGGACTGACCTGAAAGAAAGATGAGTCAAAACACAACAGGAGATGGTACACACCACACACCAGAAACACTTCCTAACGTGCCAGACCTTGGAAAGTATATGACCTATTCTTCATAAAGCCCTTGCTCTAAGGAACAGGAAACATAACAGGTTTTCTAAACACACAGAAGAGGATAGAGACCTAAACAATATGTCAAGACAGAGGAATTCATCCCAAAGAAAGAACAAGAAAAGGTCACAGTCAGGGATCTAATCAAAAGAGACATAAGTAATATGCCTGATCATAAGAATACGAGCTGGGCTTGAGACAAGCATAGAAGACACCAGGGCATCCCTTACCACAAAGATAAAAAACCTAAAAATTAGCAGGCTGTAATAAAAATGTCATAACCAAGATGAGAAGCTGACTGGATGTAATGACCACATGGATCAAAGAAGCAGGGAATAAAATATGAAAAATTATGAAGCTGAAAAGAAGAAGAAATATAGTTAGCACATTTTATCCTAAAGCAACAGAATACACATGCTTTTTGAGTGCACATGGACATTTTCCAAAATAGATCACATACTGGGTCACAAATCAAACCTCAATTAGTACAAAAAGATTCAGATCATGCATATTTTCCAAATACTTTCCAAAATACTATGAAACTTGAAGTCAACCATAAGAAAATATTTCTAAAGATCACAAATACATGGATAGTTAAAGAACATCCTACTAAAGAATGAACGATGTGACCAGGAAATTAGTGAAAAAAAAAATACATGGAAACAAATGATAATGAAAACATGACAGTCTAAAACCTTTGGGAAGCACCAAAAGTAGTCACAAGAGGGAAATACATAGCATGATAGGCCTACCTCAAAGCTTGCACCTAAAGAAGCTAGAAAAAGAACAACAAATGAAGCCCAAAGCCAGCAGAAGAAGGGAAATAATAAAGATTGGAGCAGAAATAAATCATATAGAAATAAACAAATAAGCAAGCAAAAACCAGTAGAATAGTTCAATGAAACCAGGAGCTGGTTCTTTGAAATAATTAATAAAATTGTTAACCCCCTGGCCAGACCTACCAAAAAGAAAAGAGAAATGGCCCAAATAAATAAAATCACAAATGAGAGAGGAGATATCACAACTAACACCATAGAAATACAAATAATTATGAGAATTTTATAAGAAATTATATGCCAACAAACTGGGCAATCTGGAAGAAATGGATAAATGCTGAGAAATATAAATTACCCAAACTGAAATAAGAAGAAATAGAAAATTTGAACAGACTGATAACCAGAAAAGAATTTTAAACAGTAATCTAAAACCTTCCAGCAAACAGGGGTGCCTGGTGGCTCAGTCATTTAAGTATCTGCCTTCAGCTCAGGTCATGATTCTGGAGTCCTGAGATCAAGCCCTGCATCAGGCTCCCTGATTGGTGGGGAGCCTGCCTCTCCCTCTGCCTCTGCCCCTTCCCTTGTTCCTTCTATCTCTTTTGTGCTCACTCTCTCTGTCTTAAATAACTAACTAACTAACTAAATAAATAAATATTAAAAAAATCTTCCAACATATAAAAAATCTAGGGTCACAGTTTCCCAAGGGAATTCTAGCAAACATTTAAAGAAGAGTTAATTCCTACTCACCTCAAACCATTCCAAAAAATAGATACACAAGGAAAACTTCCAAACTCATTTTATGAGGCCAATGTTATCTTGATTCCAAAACCAGATTTTTTTTTCTGCTACAGTCAGGGACAAGACAGAGATGTTTACTCTCACAATTGTTTTTTGTTTGTTTGTTTTTTAAAGATTTATTTATTTATATTAGAGAGGACATGAGAAAGGGTGGGGGTAATGGCAGATGGAGAGGAGAGAGAGGGAATCTCAGGCAGACTCCCTCCTGAGCACAGAGCCTAACTCCAGGCTTGATCCCAGGATACTGAAATCATGATCTGAGCCAAAATCAAGAATTGGATGCTTAACCAAGTGAGGCACTCAGGTGCCCCTCACACCATTGTTATTTAACATAGTATTGGAAGTCCTAGTCTAAGTGATCAGACAACAAAAAGAAATAAAAGCCAACCACTTTGGTAGGAAGAAGTTAGACTTTCACTATCTGCCAATGAAACGATACTCTAAATAAAAATGATGGCACCAAATTTTGCTAGAAATGTTTCACAAATTCAGTAAAGTCACAGGAAACAAAATCAATGTACAAAAATCTGGCATTTCTATACACAAACAATGAAGGAGCAGAAGGAGAAACCAAGGAATTGATCCCATTTCCAATGATACCAAAACCCATAAGACATCTAAGAATAAATCCAACCAAAGAGGTAAAATGTCTCTACTCAGAAAATTATAAAACACTTATGAAAGAAATTGAAGATGACACAAAGATATGGAAAAACATCCCATGCTCATGGATTAGAAGAACAAATGTTAAAATGTCTATATGACTCAAAACCATTTACATGTTTAATGTAATCCTTATCAAAATACCACCAGCATTTTTTACAGAGCTAGAACAAACAATCCTAAAATTTGTATGGAACCACAAAAGACTTCTGATAGCCAAAACAATACTGAAAATTAAAAGCAAAACTGGAAGTATCACAATTCTGGACTTAAAGCTATATTACAAAGCTGTAGTCTTTAAGACAGTATGGTACTGTCTTAAATGCAAAAACAGACACATAGATCAATGGAACAGAATAGAAAACCCCAAAATTGACCCACAATTATATGGTCAACTAATCTTAGACAAAGCAGGAAAGAATACCAATAGAAAATAGACAGTCTTTTAAAATGGTGTTGGGAATGTCAGATCGCAACATGTAGATGAATGAAACTGGATCACTTTCTTATACCATACACAAAAATAAATTCAAAATGGTTGAAAGACATAAATGTGAGGCCCAAAACCATCAAAATCCTAGAGGAGAACACAGGCAGCAACCTTTTTGACACTGAAAGCAGCAACTTTTTATTAGACATCTCTCCAAAGCAGGGGAAACAAAGGCAAAGTTAATCTATTGGGACTTCCATCAAGAAGCTTCATCAAAGCTTCTGCACAGTGAAGGAAGCAATCAACAAAACTGAAAGACAGCCTATGGGATGGGAGAAGATATTTGCAAATGACATATCTGATAAAAAAGTTAGTATCCAAAATCTAGAAAGAACTTATCAAACTCAACAACAACAACAACAAAAACAAATAATACAGTTAAAAAATAGGCAGAAGACCTTTGGTATGAATGAATAGACATTTTACCAAAGCAGATGGCTAACAGACACATGAAAAATGCTCAAAATCACTCATCATCAGGGAAAATCAAAACTATAATGAGATACCACATCATACCTGTTGGAATGGCTAGAATTAATAACACAGGAAACAATTGTTGGCAAGGATGCCAAGAAAAGAGAATGCTCTTGCACTGTTGGTGGAAATGCTGACTGGTGCAGCCACTCTGGAAAACAGCATGGAGATAACTCCAAAAGTTAAAATTAGAACTATGCTATGACCCTGCAATTGCACTACTGTGTTTACCCAAAGGATACAAAAACACTGACTCAAAGGGGGCATATGCACCCCAATGCTTATGACAGCATTATCAAAAATAGCCAAATTATGGAATGAGCTCAGATGTCCTTTGACTGATGAATGGATAAAGAAGAGGTGGTATAGGGGTGTCTGGGTGGCTCAATTAGTTAAGCAGCCAACTCTTGGCTTTGGCTCAGGTCATGATCTTAGGATCCTGGGATTAAAGCCCAAGTAGGGCTCTCTACTCAACAGGGAGCTTCCTTGAGGATTCTCTCCCTCCCTCTTCCTCTGCCCCTTCCACCACTCATGAGTGGGGGAAGATAGTCTTTTTCTCTCTATCTCTCTAAAATATATAATCAATAATCAATCTTTTTTTTTTTTTTTTTGAGAAGTGGGATATATATGCAATGGAGTATTACTCAGCCACCAAAAAGAATGAAATTTTGCCATTTTTAAGGAAATGGATAGAGCTAGATATATTACACTAAGTGAAATTAGAAAGAGGAAGACAAATATTATGTGATCTCACTCATATGTGGAATTTAAGAAATAAGACAGATGAATATAGGAGAAAAAAGAGAGAGAGGGAGGCAAATCATAAAAGAGATGCTTAACTATAGAGAACAAACAGGGCTGCTGAAAGGGAGGTGGATGGGGATGGGCTAAATGGGTCATGGGTATTAAGGAAAGGAACTTGTGATGAGCACTGGCTGTTATATGTAAGTGATGAATCACTAAATTCTGAATTCTATTCCTGAGACATATTACATTATATGTTAACTAACTAAAATTTAATTTAAAAATTGAAAGAAATGGGGCACCTGTGTGGCTCAGTGGGTTAAAGCCTCTGCCTTCAGCTCGTCATGATCCCAGGGTCCTGGGATCAAGCCCCACATTGGGCTCTCTGCTCAGCAGGGAGCCTGCTTGCCCCCTCCACCCCCCCTGCCTACTTGTGATCTCTTTCCCTGTCAAATAAATAAATAAAATCTTTTAAAAAATTGAAAGAAAAAAATAAATGTCATATCTTCTTTGTGAAAAATACTTTTTTTCAAATTTCAAAAATAAATATTCTCTAATTCACAAATAGGTGTCAATATTCTATAAATTAAATTACAGTTTTCTCTTAACAATGAATACCAGGAAACTGTATTTTTATAGGAACAAAATATACCTATTGATATTAAGGGGTTTGATACAAATATTAGCAAACACCAGGAACCTGAAAAGTAAGACACTTAAAATAAAATACTGCTTCAAATATTAGGAATTAGAAAAAATACTTTCTATACATGTGGGCATACAATATGTAAAAATACATTACAGTGTATAATACATGCATTATATACACATGTATAATATATTACTATATTCTTTATAACATACACACATTTATATGTATATTTCATTATAATATTCTGTTATTATATGTTATATGTTATTATATAGTATATTATATATATCTAATATGTATTACACACAGAGACACACATATATAAATGTGTCAATATTATATATATGTAATATATATATTATACCCACATATATAATTATTATATGTAAATGTGTGTGTGTGTGTGTGTGTTGTGACCACTTGCTTGCTATGAGTATTATCATGGTTATGGTAGTCCTTATATATATCCATGTATAAGTACCTGTATCCACATATATCTATAATTTGATACATATATATCCTTATAATATTCAAAGAAATATATATTCAAATATATCTATTTGAATTTGAAAATATTCCCATTGTTTCAGGATGTTCAGAGATTCCCTAGATTCTCATTATTCATCCTTAACACAGTAGATATAATTGAAAGGTTTTTTAACATTTAACATTTATGTAGGCCATAAAAAATAATATGAATTCATAAACTTAGAATCTCCAAAAATCAAAAGTTTCATAAAACTCAGTATTCTTGGAGAGCAGTATAAACTCCAAAGTATCTTTTAAATGTCTGTAAGTATGTGTGTGTGTGTGTGTGTGTGTGTATGTGTGTAAAGATTTATTTGAGGGTGCCTGGGTGGCTCAGTGGGTTAAGCCTCTGCCTTTGGCTCAGGTCATGATCTCAGGGTCCTGGGATTGAGTTCCGCATTGGGCTCTCTGCTCGGCGGGGAGCCTGCTTCCTCCTCTCTCTCTCTCTCTCTCTCTCTGCCAACTTGTGATCTCTTTCTGTCAAATAAATAAGATCTTAAAAAAAAAAAAGATTTATTTGAGAGAGAGAGCACATGTGTAGGGGAAGGGGCAGGGGAAGATGGAGAGACCCAAGCAGATTCCCCACTGAGTGCAGAGCCTGGTGCAGGGTTTGATCTCACAATCATAATCATGACCTGAGCTGAAATCAAGAGTTGGTTGCTTGACCAACAGATCTACCCAGGTACGCTTTAAGTCTGTGTTTTTGATCTCCTTCAATTAAAATGAAAGCAAAGATAAAACTATTAAAGGACAAGAAAAAAAAATTCTCTCTATGGTAAGCATCATGATTTTTCTACTCAAAATAGTTTTTTTTCTAGTATCTTTAGAATTGTCATACCTAAGCTAAATTGAAGTCAGAAAAACAGAATATTCAATAAAGAATGGCAAGATAAATATAACAAAATTTAACTCTGGACAAAAGAATACAAGTTTACCATTTTCAAAAGAAAACAAGACTCTAAAGTTTAGGTAGATGATCTAAGAAGATTTTAAAGAAACTATGACATATTGATAGTTCTTTTGAATGCACAATTGAACACCACTAGAATATCAATATGCGTTCATACAACAAATGTGATGATAAAGACAACTTTGTGATTCCAAATTCACATGTTACTCTAGTCCCTGACTCAGTTTCAAGGGACCCACTTATTGTGTTTAAGTTAAGCACACATTTAGGGGCACCTGGATGGCACATTTGTTAAGCTTGTGTCTTTGGCTCAGGTCATGATCTCAGGATCCTGGGATCGAGACCCACATCTGGCTCCCTGCTCTGTAGAAAGCCTGCTTCTCCCTCTCCCACTCCTTGTGCTTGTGTTCCCTCTCTCATTGTGTGTGTGTGTGTGTCTCTCTCTCTCTGTGTCAAATAAATAAATAAAATATTTTAAAAAATGCACACCTTTATACATGAAAAGAAGTCTTTCATGGTAATATTCACATTTTGTCATACTGGAAATATATAATGTATTATGAAGATGAATGATATGGCTATTGCTTTTTTTGTTTTGTTTTTTTTCTTAAGATTTTATTTATTTATTTGACAGAGATCACAAGTAGGCAGAGAGGCAGGCAGAGAGAGAGGGGGAAGCTTCCTGCTGAGCAGAGAGCTCAATGCCAGGCTGGATCCCAGGACCCTGAGATCATGACTGGAGCTGAAGGCAGAGGCTTTAATGCACTGAGCCACCCAGGCGCCCCTGGCTATTGTTATGATAACAATAAATGCGCCATTCCACTTCAAGTGCAAGAGGACACAGTTAATTTATTTTATTTTATTTTTTTATTTTAATATAGATGACACACAAATTTAGTTTGAGGTATACAATATAACAATTTGAGAAGTTAATCATTATGCTATGTTCACCACAAGGGAAATATATAGTCTTTTACATAAAGACAGTAGATAATTTTCTAGAAGTCACAAGATAATGGCCTCTTCGTAGAAGCAGCTTGATATATGTATGCAAACTTTTATGAATATATTTTTGCTTAGGGAGCAGAAAAACTATCCATTTATCTGTATGACCAAAATACCAAGCAAATTGAAGAGGAAATATATATATATACATATGTGTATACACATATGTATATATATAATCATCGGATCTATAGCAATGTGATACTGGAGAGCTGTGGCCAGACCACTAGATTTTTCAGTAAGGTGAATCCAAGCTTTGAACTTCCACGGGCATCCTGACACTTTTTTTTTTTTTTTTCTCCTCCCCTAGATGGTTCTCTTGAGAAGAAAAGTAAAGAAAGAGAAAGAAGTGAACAACATGGGGAAGGAGAGATGGCAGTTCCATTAGGACAAATCTGAGAAAATTTTACTGCCTGCCTCCAAGTACAAGGGCATGCTTTTTAAAGGGCCTGCCCTAGGGAATTGAGTGAGCAAAGTGTCCTGATGAGGATTTATCTGCAGGGTCTTGGAAAGGTCAAAACTACCTTGATACTTTTGAGGACAGTCCTGAAAAGCTGGTTAGACTTGCAGTCAAATAATGAGACAAATCTTAGGTCTTCAAGTGCAAGACCAGGAAACAAGTGGCCATGGAAGTGAGTGAACAAAATAGTGGGCACTTGAGTTAGGGGGAAAAAATCTTGCTGCTGAAAAATTATCTGTCCAAGTATGAAGTACTACATTATATTCTTGGTGCCATTTTTCAAATGTAAATTGTTCTGTATGTTTTTTAAAAAATTAAGGAAGTTTGAATAAATTATACTACCAAAACTATGCACCAATCTTACAGTTGGCTTATAAACACTATATGGAGTCTTCATCGTTGTGTAGGGAGAAAAACCCAGGTGTGTCCTATGTCTTTAGAGTTTTTGTCATTCTGAACAGTGATATACAGTGTCTCTGTTGCAGTTTTATGCTCTTGATTTTGTTATGAATGAGCTTAAAAAACTTTTCACATGTTTAAGGAACATTTGTGTTTTTCTCTGAACTGTATTTTCATGACTTTTGTCCATTCTTCAAATGTGTTTGGGGCATTTTTTTTTCTTCATCTTTCCCATTTTTCATGTAAGGGAGATTATATTAGTTTGTTAGGGCTACCATAATAAATTACGACAGACTGGGTAACTTAAACAACAAAAATTTGTTTTCCAACTGTTCTGAAGGCTACAAGTCCATGGTCAGTTTTGGTAAATTTAGTTTCTCCTAGAGCCTCTTCCTTGGTTTGTAGACCATTGCCTTCTCCCTTTGTCCCCACATGGACTTTTTCCTGTGTGTGGGCATCCCTGGTATCTCTCTATATGTCCTAATCTCTTCTTATATGGAAATCAGTCAGATCTACATAAATGGTTTCATTTCAACTTAATTACTTCCTTAAAACCCTATATCATCCAAATCATCATTATCATCATCATCATCATCATCATTTTCTCAAGTACTGGGGGTTAAGTCTTAGCTATAAATATTTAGGAGAAAATTCATTAAGACTTAATCCCCAGTTCTTGAGAAAATTATTATTATTATTATTATTATTATTATGACATAGGGTTTTATCCTATAACAGTGTCTAATCCTTTATCTGACTAATGCTATTTTACAATAACTATTTATCTCTGATATTGCTTATACTCCCCCCTAAAAAGTATGTCCTTCATGTTGCTTATCAGATATTTTTCATTTGTTGATTTTTAATATAGTTCAATTCTATCAAGATATTTTACTATAGCTTTTGCATTTTGAGTGAAAAATTTCTTCTACTCCAGTATTTTAAATGAATTTACCCATATTCAGCTTAGTTTTATTCTAATTTTATTATTTACCTTTAAATATTCAGTTCTTTTGGTATTTATTTTGGCATATGGTGTGACATAGATCCAATTTTTTTCAATGTTTTTCACAAAAAACATAAAATGTTCCTTAAACATATGAAAAGATTCTTAAGCTCATTTTTTGATGACTACGGTTCTCACAACATAGTTGCTTTAAATTTATCTAAATTTAAATTAATCACCTCAGTGATCCAAATGCAAAAAAAAATTAAATCTCAGTTGTTATTTTTTTCTCTTTCTGGATTTGTATTCTATTTTATTAGTCTATCTATTCAAGAACCAGTATCATAGGAGTGATTTCTAAAAATGAATGTCTCACGACTAGAAACTAAAAAAACTAGCATGAGCTTTTCATGGTGTCATCTTTGACTACACCCTCAATATTATTGTATGCCATTATTCCTCATATTTAATATGCCAGAAATGAGCAATTGTTACCATTCCCCTGGATGTTTTTATATCCTTGTGTACATCTGTTTATGTTGTTTCCTTTCTGCCTTTCTTTTACTAGCAACCTCCTCTTCTTTCATGGCTCAAGTGTTATGTCTGGGACATTCCCCATGTGTTACTTTCTCTAGTACTTGGTGCCCACTGTCCCCAATGTATAATTTGTTATGAAGTAGAGGGTTGTTCACATGTGGTCAGTCTATTGCACGGGAATCATATGTGATTTATTCTTATTTCCCCAGTGCCTAAACCATAGTCTATCTGGAGGAGGCAATCAATATATATTTGCTCAATGAATGAAATAAATACCCTGTGAAACAACATCTTTTTAAAAGTGTTTATCAGTGCTAAATGAGAACATTAATGACTAATTTCAGGATCAGGATTCCTATGGTACCAAGCAGTTTGAACTTAATATTTTTGAGATTTATTAAAAATCTAAGGATTCTATAAATTCCATCCTTGTTCTTAGGTGTCTCAATATCTCTTGATTTTTCTGGAACTTAGTGGGGTTAAACCCAAGTGGAACCTTCCAGATGTGCCCTTAGGCTGAAGGTGGTTATTCACCCTGCTCTTCCTTTCTTGGCAAAAATAATTCTTTCTAGTTAGGAAGTTTCTTCTTGGGTTGGTGCAGGCAAAATGAAGTTCTCTTCCTTCTCTTCTTGTGCAATTATTCCCGTTTTTAAAATAAAACTTCTAAGTAGACTTTAGAGGTCTCCTAGAGCTGGTTTTATTCATGGATAGCTGTCCAATCATTGATCTTTGCGGAGGGATGGGAAAGCTGGATTCTCTTACATTACCATTTTTTCCATGATCTCAATTTCAGGATATTCTAAAATATATTAATTTATATGTATGCTCCATAGTAAATTACATAAAATTATTTTGCTCTCTCCCGCTATGAAGTTTTCTACATATGTCAATATTAATAAAAACATTTGTGAACATTTCTAATTTAAATATTTTATTGCAATGATAGATTTTTGTAAACAAAATATGACACCTTAGAAGATGTCATGTGTTTAAATATTTTAAGTGACATTTTTAGAGGCATGGTTTTAAGTTTATAGTTGTGAATTCATTTTTCCCAGTATGAACAATAAAGTGATTGTTAGCTTTATATTTCATATTTATGTATTATATTTATTTATAATCTATATAATTCACCAGAATTATAATTTTAACCTTTATTTCAACTCAATAAATTATTTGATTATAAGACATCTCTAACATGAGGATGACTCTTATTTGCTTTAATAATCTAATTAGAAAACTGTATCAGATATAACTATGAAATAGATATACTAAAATGAGCATAAAGATGGAAAATTCATCAATTTAATTTCATAATTTATCTGTTGACTTAGGTTTATAAATATACATAATGATCATATGCAACAAGTGCATTTAATATTTTTTCTGTGCTACAGTGCTTTAAAAATAAAGGTATATCTTCATAGATATTAACTATGTGGATGATTATACCATGACTAGGAAATATTAAAGAAATCTTGGTCTAGGGAAAACAAAGTCATATTAATTGATATTACAAAATTTAGAAATGCTGAAGAAATAATGCATCATCTTCTCAAAAACATTTATAATTACCATTCATTGTTTGGAAAGCTTTTTACCTCACAAATCAAATTTTAAGAATAATTAACTACTTACCAATGAATTAGAATTTTAAAACATGTGGCATTATTCTCTTTGTTTTAGATACAATTATGCAGGTTTAGAAATAAACAATGCCAAGAAACTGATGTGGGAGATTAAAGAGAATTAACAAGCAAGACCTATTTCCATTGCACAAAAAGAGAAACTAGGAAACTAATCGACTTTTTCACTGTTGAATAGAAAGCATGTCACATTTTCTAAAGCTCTTTGCTACATTTGGTACAGTAATCTCCATCAAGGGGCAAATTGGCTTTCCTTTTCCAGACCATTACCAGCCACAATTCAGCCAATGGGACTTGAGACAAAATACTTCTAGAACAGCTTCTGAATTCTGATTTGACTTGTGTTGACATTATAAAAGACCTGAGCAAAGAGTTACCAGATAAATAGTGCTTCCTTATCTGTGTTTTCTCTTTATGCTGGCAATTTTAAAAATTCTGAGTAAATGAAATCATTACTTTAGGAGAATTATTTACTTTAAAGAAATGAAGATGTACCTCGTGTTTTCTCCGTGCAAAAGTAAGTAATCTCAAAATAGGGTTTTGTGAGTTTCTTTTTAAACATGTTTATAAGAAAATAAGTTCCAGAATTAAAATTAATTTGAAAACAAATTGCTGTATAAAACTCAGTTTAATTTTGAAATAAAGACTTTCAGTAAATTTTACTTTCTGAAGGAAATAAGCAATGTAAGTGCAAAACTGCATTAGGATCATTCTGGATTTATAATATTTTAATATGTTTTTGATACTCATTTATGTAAGGAAATAAGAGGTTATTTAAAATATCAATTTAGGGGCGCCGGGGTGGCTCAGTGGGTTAAAGCCTCTGCCTTCAGCTCAGGTCATGATCCCAGGGTCCTGGGATTGGGCCTGGTATCAGGCTCCCTGCTCAGGAGGGAGCCTGCTTCCCCCCTCTCTGTCTCTGCCTGCCTCTCTGCCCACTTGTGATCTCTGTCTGTCAGATAAATAAAAATCTTTATAAATAAATAAATAAATAAAATATCAATTTATTTATTAATGACTTCTGAATTTATGTCTCCAGACTTGATATTTCTAATGTGCATCAAACTCAGATTTCAAACTGCTTACTTGTTAACACGGTTTGGGATGTCCACAGATAGAATTTAACAAAACTGTCCCAGTAGCCTTGATCTCCCCAGTACACTCATTCTCAAATATCCAGAATAGGTCCCTCAGTCTTTTTGTTTGTTTTGGTTTGGTTTGGTTTTACTTTTGGTTTTGTTTGTTTGTAGTCTGCTTGCTAAAGTTCAAAATTTAGGACTCATTTTTTGTTCTTTTCCACAATGGTCAAATAAAATCCACTACTTAGTCCTCTTAATATCCCAATGTCATTAACTCTTCTGAATCTCCACTATAATCCCTTACCAAGCCACCATTATGTATCTGAATCATTAAAATTGTCTCAAGAGTTTCCTTATTCCAAATTCTTTCTCCAACAATAAGTCTATTTTCATCCAGTTGGAGTGATTAAAAAATAAAAATTGGTCTATGACAGTCCCAAGATGAAAACTTCCACTTCTCTACTCATTGCTTTTTGAAAAAAACATCCATATCCCTACTGCCTATTTTTCTTAACTTACTGTTATCCCTCATTCACTAAGTTACAGTCATATTTCCTTTCTCTTCTAATACACCAAAACTGTTCTCACATTTGCTTATGTACACATGCTTTGACTCTGCCCAAACATAGGTGACTAGCCATGTTCACTGTTCAATGTCATTTTCTCAGTGAAAGCTTTAAGGACTACCCAATCTAAGTCAATATTTCCTTCTGGTCACACATATCAATCATACTTTAATTTCTTTCAGAGTCTGAAATTATCTTGTTTATGCATATTTTTAATGGACTTGTAAAGGTTTACTCCTTCTATAAGACAAGACTCAGACCAGTTTGACATATACTGAGTATAGAAATATTAGATGGTATACAAAAGGCATTCCTTATTTTTCAAAAAAAATTAATGAGTATTTGGTAAGTACTTGTTCAATATGTATATAATGTTGCATATATGAAGCTACAGAAGTAGAGAACTTGTTTAAAATTTATTTAAAATCAAGATGATAAATAACCTAAATTAAACAAACAAAAAAAGTAGAAACCATTATAGTAGATATAAATAGTTTATTAATCCATATGTGGTGTGATTATAGTAATAAAATGTTTGAAACTGGATTCAACCAATAGCCAAAAGGGAGTGATTAGAATGTTCTTAATAAGAATTTTATGCACTCAACTCCCAACTTATCAAGTTGTATACGTCAAACACATACAACTTTATACATGTCAACCATACCTCAGTAAAGTGGCTTAAAAGACAAAATGAAAGTTACACAGTGAAGAATGCATACAAAATAAAGAGAATTTTAAGGAAAAAAAAAGGGACAAACTAATTAAAGGTTTTTCACAGAGAAGGATGAGTGAAAAAGTAAGCCCATTTTTGGATGACCGATAAATGGTGGTTTTATAGATAATAACAGAGAAATTGGGAAGGAATTATCCATGGATAATCCTTAAACCTAAGTTTAGCAGTTGGTATCAACGAACTCTTTTATCAAGCTTCTGAAAGTAAAACCATTGAAGAGATTTGAGTTTCACATGCCTTCTCCTTTGCCAAGTATTTCTGTAGTGATAGCAATCAGTGAAAGATATATTGTATGGGAAAGGCACATAATTCAAGTTTTCTTCTCTCTATCCAGACATTTTCTTGCAGGTGGGTAGTCTACAAGGTCAGTTACTGCAGTTGACCTATCATTGTCTAGATGCAGAATTTCAAAGACAGGTTTAAAGCTTTTGTAAATGTCACATGCCTAGAGTAGAAATAAAAAGATAAAGAGACAGATTACTGCAAAAGATTGAAAACTGTTATTGTTTTTTTAAATTTTTACTTTGACAAAATATCCAACACAGAAAGGTTACCAGAATAATACAAAGAATTCTCACTTTTTACTTCACTCAACTTCCCCAAATGTGAACATTTTACTAGTTTTGCTTTATCTTTCACTCACTTTTTGCATATTTTAGATTGGAAAACATTACTTCACCTCATCTCTAAATACTGCAACATGTATTTCCTAAACAAAAATGTTTTCTTACATAACCACAGAAAAGTTATACAAAAACTATTGTCCATAGCATTTATTCAGATTTCCATTTTCTTAGTAATGTTACAGTGAAAGAAAATCCTGGATCATGCTGCTTCTCATTAATCTCCTTTAATAAAGAACAATTTCTCAGTTTTGTTTTTACTTTTATGCCATTTATAATTTTGAAGAATACAGAGAAATTATTTTGTAGAATGCTAAGCAATTTGGGTTTGTTTGATGTCTCTCTGTGATTAAATTTATGCTATGCACTTAACAACAGGAATGTCACAGAAACAATGCTGTTTTTCTTCTCAGTGAATTAGATCATAAAGCACATTATGTCAGTTTTGTCCCATTGTAATTAATATAAGTTGATATGGTGAGACTATGTAAATAATCCATTACTTATCAAAATATTACCCAATAGTTCTATCATAAATTGTTAGTTTTTATTTAAATCAATTATTATGATTGTTCAGTTTATAATGTCACCGCGTCTCCCAAACTTATACCTTGACTTACAGTGCAAGTCAGAGCATTACCTTCTCTTTTGCTTGTTTATATCAAATGTGTATTCATTCATCCTTATTCTATTCAGTGGGTTTTAGTTCATACTATGTAGAATGGGTTGTAGATGAAAATAAATTTATCTTGTTAAGCTGCCCAGTCTATGGTATGGTACTTTGTTTTGGCAGCTTGAGCTGATTTATATAATTTCATAGGTACTCCAATAGAAGGTGGGATCATTTTTTTTAATATCGATATTAGAGCTTGCAGATTTTTAAAGATTGATTTATTTGATGGACAGAGATCACAAGTAGGCATAGAGGCAGGCACAGATAGAGAAGGGAAGCAGGCTCCCGGCTGGGCAGAGAGCCTGACCTGGGGCTTAATCCCAAAACACTGAGACCATTACCAGAGCTGAAGGCAGAGGCTTAACCCACGGAGCCACCCAGGTGCCCCAGGGCTTGCAGATTTTGAGATGACCTACCTATTGGACTACTCTCGGTTGACTCTGATGCCAAGCATACCATTGATTTATTTCATACTTCATACTTGTCTCAAGTATATAGCCCTAGGGGCTGACATACATGCTTTTTAGCTTCTCTGGGATATCTGGATGAGTTTACATACTTACTTTGGCTCTTAGAAAAGAGCAAGGTCTATGTCACTCCTCACCTTGCACATGATTTATTCTCCTTTAGGAAGCAGATTATAGTGAATCTTTCCCTACCAATCCAAACTATAACTATTCTTATTCTCATAAAAAACAAACAAACAAACTAGAAGTCATATTGTTTCAATTATTTGCTAAAAATGAGACCATTATTAAGTGAAGAAAAGTAGATTGAACCAAAATATGACTTGATATTAATTCCCATGTATTTTTCTTATACCATATTGCCTTTCAAAGAATGTTGTTATTTGGGGAAAAATTCTATTTTGTCTTCAATTTTATTTTAACCCAAGACAAATTTAATTACAAAGAATACTCATGTTCTCCTTATTTAAAATAAAATCAGGGAAACAATAAAAAGGTATATAAATCTAATACACTATTTTTGAATATTTTAATTTTGTGGTTTTCTAACCTGTTATTGTTATTTGCATTGTTTTTTCATGTTTTGCCTAATATAACTGTGACCCTAAATTGTCTTTAGGACTGTAAGGTCAAATATCCTTTATAACTGTAAGATTTTTAGCTTTCTTTAATATACAGAAGAATGATCCTCTTATAATGTCATTGTGCTGTTGTAAATATACGTTCAGACATTCTTTACTCTAAAAACTTTTCTTATCCAGCAGTATTTCATACATTGGAATGTTAATTTGAATTCAGAGAAGGTAAGTAATTATCTAAAGATTACTGCAAGAATATAGACACTGATGACCTTAAAAGTATTTAATATTAGGGTCTAAATGCACAAGAAACTGTAATCCCTTAATACCTGTTGACAGTGAAAAGAGACATCGAGTAGGATTTCATGGAGTATACGATGAAGCTTCAGGTGGGTAAAATAAAATAAAAAAAATATTAATCAATTCAGTAAGGGTACATTGATGGGCTCTTTAAAGCCTTAACATGTAGAGGTTTATAATCTGTGTGGTTCACTTCCGTTAACAGTGGAGCCATGTATCAAGAGATGATTATCTCAAGAACTTGCTGTCCCAGACTTTGTTCAGCAACTCCAGGCTGTGCTAACCATACTAATAACTGAGGCAATCAATAGCACTATCGTGACTGTAACTCATTCCTACCTCTATTGGAGCTTTCTAGCCTTAATATCAAAAAAGTCAAGGGTGGGACACCTGAGTGGCTCAGTTGGATAAGTGTCTAACTTTGGCTCAGGTCATATCAAAAAGCCTGGTATGGGATGCCTGGGTGGCTCAGTTGGTTAAGTGTTTGCCTTTGGCTCAGGCATGTTCAGGTCTGGGGATGAAATCCTTCATTGAGCTCCTTGCTTGGCAGGGACCCTGCTTCTCCCTCTTCCTGCCACTCCCCCTGCTTGTGCTCTCTCTCCCTCTGACAAATAAATAAAATCTTAAAAAAAAAAGTCACAGGTCACACACACACACACATATTTTTAAATATATAAAATAAAATATATATAAAATGTATAAAACATATATACATATGCACATATATAAAATACATATAATTATATATACTTTATAAAAAAGGCTGATTGCTATCATATTCACAAAGGATTTATTAAAGGATTTTGTGGCAGACTCCACCATTTGTTCATACCATAGTAAGTCCCTACTTTCATAGTTAATAAAACCTTGATGTTATTTATATATCTGACAGAAATGAATGCATAGGGAAACCAATCATAGTTGCAGTTCTTTTTTTCCCATTTTATTTTATTTTATTTTACTTCTTTTCAATGTTCCAAAATTCATTGTTTATGCACCACACCCACTGCTCCATGCAAAATATCTCCTCCTTAATACCCACCACCAAGCTAACCCAACCTCCCACCCCCCTCCCCTCCAAAGCCTTCAGTTTGTTTCTCAGTGTCCACAGTCTCTCATGGTTTGTCTCACTCCCCAATTTCCCCCAACTCATTTCTCTTCTCCATCTCCCAAAGTCCTCCGTGTTATTCCTTATGCTCCACAAGTAAGTGAAACCACATGATACTTGATTCTCTCTGCTTGACTTATTTCACTCAGCATAATCTCTTCCAGTCTTGTCCACGTTGATATAAAAGTTGGGTATTCACCCTTTCTGATGGAGGCATAATACTCCATTGTATATATGGACCATATCTTCTTTATCCATTCGTCTGCTGAAGAACAACTTGGTTCTTTCTACAGTTTGGTGACTGTGGCCATTGCTGCTATGAACATTGGAGTACAGATGGCCTTTCTTTTCACTACATCTGTATCTTTGAGGTGAATACCTAGTAGTGCAATTGCAGGATCACAGGGTAGTTCTATTTTTAATTTCTTAAGGAATCTCCACACTGTTTTCCAAAACGACTGTACCAACTTGCATTCCCCCTTTCTCCACATCCTCTTCAACATTCACTGTCATGTTAATTTTGGCCATTCTAACTGGTGTAAGGCTGCATCTCAATGTGGTTTTGGTTTGAATCTTCCTTATTGCTAATGATGATGAACATTTTTTTCATATGTCTGTTAGCTATCTCTATGTCTTCTTTGGAGAAGTATCTGTTCATGTCTTCTGCCCATTTTTGACATGATTATCTGTTTTGTGTGTGTTGAGTTTGAGGAGTTCTTTATAGATCTTGGGTATCAACCCTTTGTCTGTAGTATCATTTTTGAATATCTTCTCCCATTCTGTGAGTTGCCTCTTTGTTTTGTTGACTGTTTTCTTTATAGTGCAGAAGGTTTTGATCTTGATGAAGTCCCAGAAGTTAATTTTCACTTTTGTTTCCTTTGACTTTAGAGACATATCTTGAAAGAAGTTTCTGTGGCTGATGTCAAAGAGATTACTTCCTATGTTCTCCTCTATGATTTTGATAGATTCTGCCTCATGTTGAGGTCTTTTGCCCATTTCAAGTTTATCTTTGTGTATGGTGTAAGAGAATGGTTGAGTTTTTCTTCTACACATAGCTGTCTAATTTTCCCAGCATCATTTATTGAAAAGATTGTCTTTTTTCCACTGTATATTTTTTCCTGCTTTGTCAAAGATTATTTGACCATAGAGCTGAGGGTCCATATTTGGGCTCTCTACTCTGTTCTACTGGTCTAAGTGTCTGTTTTTATGCCAGTACCATGCTATCTTGATGATCACAGCTTTGTAGTAAAGCTTGAAATCAGGCAATGTGATGGCCCCCGTTTTGTTTTTCTTTTTCAACATTTCCTTAGCAATTTGGGGTCTCTTCTGATCCCATACAAATTTTAGGATTGCTTGTTCCAGCTCTTTGAAAAATGTTAGTCAGATTTTGATCGTGATGGCATTGAAAGTATAGATTGCTGGGGTGCGTGGGTGGCTCAATGAGTTAAGCCTCTGCCTTCGGCTCAGGTAATGGTCTCAGGGTCCTGCGACTGAGCCCCACATTGGGCTCTCTGCTCAGCAGGGAGCCTGCTTCCCTTTCTCTCTCTGTCTACTTGTGAAGTCTCTCTCTCTCTATCAAATAAATAAATACAAATTTTTTAAAAAGAAAGTATAGATTGCTCTAGGCAGTATAGACATTTTACTAATGTTTATTCTTCTGATCCATGAGCATAGAATGTTCTTCTACTTTTTGTATCTTCTTCAATTTCTTTCATCAGACAACAAAAAGAAATAAAAGATATTCAAATTGGCAATGAAGAAGTCAAACTCCTCTCTTCGCAGATGACATGATACTTTATATGGAAAACCCAAAGACTCCACCCCCAAACTACTAGAACTCATAAAGCAATTCAGTAATGTGGCAGGATACAAAATCAATGCACAGAAGTCAGTTGCTTTCTTATACACTAACAATGTAGAAAGGGGAATTAGAGAACCAATTCCATTTACTATAGCACCAAAATCCATAAGATACCTGGGAATAAACCTAACCAAAGAGGTAAAGTATTGGTACTTGGGAAGCTACATTTTTTTTT
>RCUC01152380.1:0-27613 GCA_003697995.1 Taxidea taxus jeffersonii
AAAAAAAAAAGTATAGAAAAACAATAGCATGGTAATGCTAATCAAAAGAAAGTTGGATTGGCTCTATCAATAAGTAGATTAAAGAACAAAGAATATCACAAAAATAAAGAAGTCCATTTAGTAATGATAAAGGCATCAATTCATCCAGAAATAAGAGAGTTCCTAAACATTTATGTAGCTAATAACAGAAATGTCAAAACAGAAATAACAGAAATGTCAAAACACACAAAGCCAAAACTGACAGAAATGGAATGGAAAAAAAGAAAAATCTCCAATGTAGTAAAAAAATTCAGTGCCCACATTTCCTAATTGATATAGTAAATAGATAATCATAAAAAAATACATAAGACTTGAACATTATCAACAGTATGACCTATTGACAATTACAGAATGCATGCCTTGATGACAGAATGAACATGATTTTCTAAGTGTACACTGATCATTTATCAAAATAGACCACATTCTGAGTCACAAATGTCACTAAATTTAAAAGTTTTCAAGTCATAAACACTATATTCTTTCTCTAAATGGAGTATTTTTAGAAATCAGTAATAGAACAAGATCAGGAAAATCCCCATATATTTGGAAACTCGCATATTTCTAAATAACCCATGAATCAAAGAAGAAATTTTTTTAAAAATTAGAAAGTATTTTAATCTGAAGGAAAATAAATTTATAAGATATCAAAACTTATAATATGTTGCTGAACTAGTACTTATGGGAAAATATATAGCATAATATATCCATAATGTTATCAAAGAGAAAAGATCTCAAATCAATGCCTCCAGGCTTCAACTTAAGAAACTAAGGACGTGGGGTGGGTGGGGGCGCCTGGGCGGCTCAGTGGGTTAAAGCCTCTGCCTTTGGCTCAGGTCATGGTCCCAGGGTCATGGGATCGAGCCTCACATCGGGCTCTCTGCTCAGTAGGGAGCCTGCTTCCTCCTCCCTCTCTGCCTGCCTCTCTGCCTACTTGTGATCTCTCTGTCAAATAAATAAAACCTTAAAAAAAAAAAAAAAGAAAGAAAGAAACTAAGGACAGGCACCTCTGAGGCTCAGTCCATTAAGCATTTGCCTCTTGATCTCAGCTCAGGTCTTGATCTCAGAGTAGTGAGGTCAAGCCCTGTGTTGGGCTCCCTATTGAGCATAGAGCCTACTTTAAAAAAAAAAAAGAAAATTAAAGAAACTGAGGACATATTCAACCCAATGGATACCAAAAAAAAAAAAAAAGAAAAGCAATAATGATCATAGCATTTATCAATGAAATAGAACATAGAAAAACAATATAGAATCTATGAAACAAAAATTTGCTTCTTTAGGAACATTAATAAATTTTAAATTATTGGCATAAATGTGTCCATAATATTCTCTTGTCATCCTCTTTGTAACTGTATACTATGTTCTAATGTCAACTCTCTCATACCTGAGACCAGTACTTTGTGTCTTTTTTTCTTTCTTTCCTGATTAGCACACCTAGAGCTTCTATTTTGATGGGGATGGGAGAGCAGAGAGACAGGAAATATATTAGGAAACTAATGAAAAACAATAACCAATGATAAGTGGTTTGGTGATAGTGAAAAGAGGTAATATGATGAGGATCTTTAGTGGAGACCCTCCTGAGGCAGTGATATTTAAAGCAAGATGTAAATAATGTGAAGATCTGGGGACAGATTGTTCAGCATGGAGTTCCAGTGACAACAAATCCCGGAGGTGATAATTAACTTGTCTTATTCCAGGTCCAGCAAAGTGATGGTAGGCGCTGGACCTTGGAAGGCAGGAATCAGCAGCCTTTGGCTTTCAGGTCAAATCCTGCCCCAGGTCTGTTTTGGTACAGTCTACAAGCTAAGAACGGCTTTTATGTTTGTTGAGGGTTGTGTAAAAAAGGGGAGGAGAAGGAGAAAATGCGACAAATGTGGCCTCCAAAACCTTAAAATATTTATTATATAGTTCTTTACAGAAGAAGTTTACCAGTCCCTACAGTAGGATATTACTGGTTAGGCTAAAGAATTTGTATATAATTTTCTTTTTCTTTTTTATTTTGTAATTCCTTTTTTTTTAGAGGAGTATTCCACTGTATGGATATATCACTGTTCATTTATTATCTAGTCAATGGAATTTTGTGTTGTTTCCATTTTGGGGTGATTATTAATAAAAGCCTATAAACTTTGAAATATTTTAAGATACAGTGCAATTTAATAAATGTATACATCCACTTAACCTTCAGGCTAATTAAAATATAGAGCATTCCCATAACCCCTGTGAGTTCTTTCCTGTCTTTTTTCTGATCAGTCTCACTATTATTATTCGGATTTCCATCGCCTGTCCCTGTTCTAGGAACATGTGAATGGAATCACACAGTATATGAGGAGCTGATATTCTGTTCACTCCAAGGAGAATTTAGTAAGCAACTGAAGGCTTCTTAAATTTTTTTTAAGATTTTATTTATTTATTTGACAGGGAGATAGAGAGCACAGGCAGAGGGAGAGGGAGAAGCAGGCTCTCCGCCCAGCAGGGAGCCCAACGTGAGACTGGATCCCAAGACCCCGGGATCATGATCTGAGCCGAAGAGAGCTGCTTAACCAACTGAGCCACCCAAGCGCCCAACTGAAGGCTTCTAAGAGGGAAATTGGGACGATTTGATTTTAAATGATCTTTTTGGTTACTGCACAAAGACTCATAAGTGGATGATAGTGTGCCACTTAAGTATTCTTTTTATTCCCATCTTCGACGGGGGCGGGGGGAGGGCGGTGGTGGTGGCGAATATGGCTCAGTAAATTTCCTGGGCAGACCAGAATTGACTGGCCAGCTTCAAATCCTAGGGCAAAGCTGGGATTCAGAGTTCGGATCAGGACACCCAAGGGTTCCTGCAGTTCCCTGTTCTGAACAGCAGATGGCCCCAGAGCGCAGCTGCTGACGCGCCTGGCCGAGTCCTTGGCTGCCCTGGGAGTCGCGAGCGGCCGGGGAGTCCGAGCGGCGATTTCTGTGCTCGTGGTGGCTCGCGCCCCGCGGTCGGGGTTTGAGCTGAACTGGGCCGGCAGCGAGGATCTGCCCCGGGTGTCGCGCTCCGCTGCGGCCGCACTCCGGCTGGCCGGCGAGGTGCGCCCGCCTCCGACTCCTCGCAGAGGCTTCTTAGGTCGGGAGAAGCCGAAGTTCTGCAGGACCCCCCCGTCCGCCCTGGGACAGTCCAGCCGCGGGGACCTGCTCTGGTTGGAGTGCGTGCACGTGGTCCCGGCAGGCGGTGCCCTTGGGAGGCTCCCCAAGGGAAAAGGAGGACCACAGGGTCTAGAGACAAGGCAGCGTCTAAACTGGGCTTTGGAGAGAACTCCTGGGAGGAGGGCGTGGGGCTGGTTGGAAAGGAGAAGGGACAAGTCGGACTGGTGCTGAGTGTCAGGAACCCACGGAGCGGGCTGCGTGGCTCAGGGCACCGAAAGTGAAGCAATTAGTCTTGTTGGGGTGGACAGTTGCCTAGGGAAACAGAACATTCAAGAGCCACTTCTTTTCCCCTCTCCAGCCTCCTCTTGGGAGCTGAAGTCACAACCCCCGAGAGTTCTCTCTCCTCCCACACTCCCTCTGTCCCTCAGCCTGCGGGAACCTGAGGCGCAGAGGGCCAAGACAATCGTGGAGGATGAAGAAATAGCCTTGAGACCCTTGGAAAATGAGGCCGACGCTCCCGCTGCACCTGGCGCTGCTTCTTGCCCTGCCCAGGACCCTGGCGGGGAAAGGGTGTCCGTCTCCCCCCTGCGAGTGCCACCAGGAGGATGACTTCAGAGTCACCTGCAAAGATATCCACCGCATCCCCAGCCTCCCGCCCAGCACGCAGACTCTGTGAGTACCTGGCAGAGGAGAGGGTAGGATCAAGAGGCCAAGGGCAGCTGCAGAAGTGGACAGAACTGCACAGAAAAGCTTGCGAATAGACCAAATGTGTGTGTGTGTGTGTGTGTGTGTGTGTGTGTGTGTGTGTGTGAGCGCGCGCGCGCAACCAGTAAGAACTCAACGGCCCAAATTTGGGATTGCTGACACCCTAGTTACTCCTAACACAGGAAAAGGTAACAAGACTTTGGTACAGGATGAAAGTGAGAGTTATTCTTTCTAAAGAGCTGCTGTTTTTCACTTTGCCTAGGCCTGGCTGACTCTGACTTGCACTTGAGATATTAACACTAATATTATTATAATATATATTATATATATTAAGCAACTCAAGAATTGACCTCTAACACAGAGCTCAAGCAGAAGCTTGTTGAACGAATAAATGAGCAAATCAATATGCTAGTCTCAGATTGTCCTTTGTGTGATGGGGAGAAAAAAAGGCCAGAGACATCACTCCTTCAGAATTTCAAGTCATGGAAGGGAAATGGCTCTGACCATGGATGGGAACTTGGAGTCATCCAGTTTATAGCTCCGCCCAATGTTGAGGAGAAAGGATAATGTTGGAGGAAGAGCAATGGACTAGGAGTCAGGACACCTGCATTCTCTTCATCCCTCTCTCACCAACTGTGAAATTAGGTGAGATCATTTATTTGGGAAAACCCAAGATTCTTTCTGGGTAAAAGAGAGGGTTACTTAGGTGTGTTCTGATGTCTTTGGTGCAAGTGAAGGGATCCACTGGATCACAGAGAATAAACTTGTGGGGAGACATTGAAAACAATGGGAGGCAGAGGAGGGGCTGTGTTCTGAGGAATGAAGTTATTCTGAGATACAGAAGAGAAATTGATGAAAAGCGTGGGTGTAAAAGCATGCTGATTTAGAAGATGGCCACAGCCATCTGCAACAGTAGCAAAGTGACTTGCAAATCTTTGGGGGGCAGTAGAACTCTTTTGACAAGGGAAAGCTTCTGAGAGAAGTCAAGTATGTAAAGACAACAATTACATTGTGCTTATTCCCATCCTTAGCACTTTACATGAACTCACCTGTTGACTCCTCACAAAATCCAACTGAGCAAATAATTTTACTATTCTCATTTTGTAGATGGGGAAACTAAGGCATGAAAAGTGAGGCAATTTGTTCAATGTCATGCAGTTTATAATTCGTGGTGCCAAGACTTGAAATAGCACAGAGCTACACTCTGAAACCCCCTGCTCTCAGATGAAAGCAGGTCTTGCCCAGCTTATCCCCAGTATGGGCATGAGAAAGAAAGAAGAAAGGAAAAAGAAAGAAAGAAGAGGGAGGGAGGGAGGAAGGAAGGAAGAAGAAAGGAGAGAAAAAATGTAAGAACTCAGAAGGAGAGGAAGTTAGGGGCAGGAAAGAAAAAAGAACAGAAAGAAGGAAGGAATGGGAAAAGAGAGGATGGAGGGAAGGGGGGAGGAAAAGAAAGACAATATCTAGGTCATAGAGGGCATTTCCTGCTGAAACAAACCAGACCTTTGTCATTAAAAACCTGTTCTGGGTGGTAACCATTTTTCTGAAACTCAATGCTTTGTTACCATGGCCTGTTTTACAAATTATAATGGTGCTGAGAGCATTTTTTTTCCCTAAGCCTTATCTTCTATCCATGTATTATGGTGCTGAAACATAAACAGATTGTCCCTTTCTGCACTACCCATACACTTGCCACATGGTTTGGTAAATGAATGGGAGAGAGTTACACTCACTGGAACAGTGGCTCTGAATCTTCTTCTCTACTTCCCCCCTCTACAAGGGAGCATGATTCACTCTTATTTTAACAGTGGTTCTACTAGGTAGGAAGTAATGGAGAACTGCTATTCCTACTCCCCAGTGAAACATTCTAGAATCTTTGATACACAGGTAGTTTAAAAAAAAAATTGCTCCTCCTAATTGAGAATTACTGATTTAAGGGAAATTAAGCCAGTAGAATAAAACTAAAAATTTAAATGTTGGCATATAATTATAGATCATATTACCTCAAAACCAAGGATAGCGAGATGGACCCTCATTCAGAGAATACCACTTGCTACCTGTGTGCACAAGAGGGCCATCCCTTCTCTGAATGAGGAGGAGGATGGGGTTGGACAGTCATTCTGGATTTATATGGATTCTTTCTCAAAAGAGTGCTGCCTTGCTTGTCTTGTCCCTTGACCTACCCACTTTCAGGCTAATGATGGTGGCATTCACTACGTCCTCCCCCTCCCACTCTCTCCAACTCCAGTGGAGTGCTGGTTTGTCCATCACATACTTGTTCCTTCAGAAACGTTTATGAAGGAGCCATTGTGGCTACTGTTCTTTTCAGGTTCTGAATTTTGCTTCCATTCCTTGCATTTTACATCTGTGGCTCTATTTGATGGATCAGGCCAGTTGTTTTTTTTTTTTCTAAACTGAAGACATTTACTCATCATCTTCAGAATTTTTGCCCTGTGTTCCACCTGTGTTATCATTCACTTGTTATCTTTAAGTGGCTCACTTCTTTATCTGAAAGAAATTTATTTAGAAATTTTATATCATGACAATAAATGGGAAGTCAGCATGCCTTGCTATAAAAAGGAGGTAATCCAGAAAGCTAAATATGTTGAAAACACAAATGTAATTATATTCTAGCTCATGACTATTGCCAGTGAATGCTCTAAGCCTGAGGCTGACTTTCTTTTGTTAAAAGGGAAGAGTGATAAGTGTTAGAGAAATATTACGGGCGCCTGGGTGGCTCAGATAGATGGGCGTCTGCCTTCAGCTCTAGTTATGATCCCAGAGGCCTGGGATTGAGCCCTGCTTCAGGCTCCCTTCTTAGTGTGGAGCCTGCTTATCCCTCTCCCTCTGCCATTCCCTCTGCTTGTGCTCCCTGGCTGTTTCTCTCTCTCTGTGAAAATAAATAAAATCTTTAAAAAAATAGAAATGTTATTAAAGAGATACCAATTCAACTTGTTGTCCTTGATGGTATCAGGAGACTTGAAAAACCATGGAAAAGGGAATCATTTTTTCTCTGTGTGATTCAATATTGAATGCCATGTGGGCATTCCACCTAAAATAATCTCAGGTCATACCTGTTTTCCACGCTTAGGGAAATGTGGATTTATCCCATATTTCACAACTGTTTGGTCACAATCAGTTGTCATAACCTGAATAACATTTGATTTCCAATCTAAAGAGAAGTCCTCTGCTTTAGTGGCTACTTGCCAAACACAGCCCAATATTTTGTGTCTTAAAGATGGCATCACTTCATGCTTGTAGATTCCATGATTTATTCTCTTTTTATCCTCTGTGTGTGTAATGGTTTTGATGGAAAGTAACAGAAAACCCATTCTGTCTGGCTTAAGGAAGGAATAAATGTTCTGAAACAATAACATGTAATTTACAGAATTAGTGTAGATCCAGGCTTTCAAAAGAAGCCAGGGCCCAGGGCAGGCAGGGAGTTGGAGCCATAGCCAACCATCTGGTTGGAACAACTCCACAGACAACACCACAACCACAGCCACTGGACATCTGTGGTGCTGGGCACCTTAATCTGTAGCTGCTGGACTGTCTGTGTGCTGCCTTCCGTAATTTCTCAACTGTTCCTGCCACTTTGAATCACCAGCCAGAAAGTGATAACCTAGATGGGCGCATCTGATTGTCTGCCATAGGTTACCTGCTGTGATTTAGCGGTGGGGGTCAGGGGGTAGGAGATGGGGAGGTCTCTTTTCCCCAACTTTGGATGTCAGTAGTGGGAGGTGAAGAACTAGGTCCTTCTAAGAGTACACACACAATGGGGAATTTTCCACTAAAGAGGGACTATAGGCCCTCAACATTGTTCATCACTTCCTTCATTCTGCAAATATTTATTAAGCACTGGCTATGTACTAAATGCTCTAGATTTGGTGGAGAGTAACATCAACATGTCCCTGTCCTCAGAGATCTTACAATCTAGTGTGGAAGCTAAATATTAATCAAATAATCACATAAACATAATTAGAATTGTGTTAATATGCTGAGAGTATACTTGGCGGGAATGGGGGTGGGAACTGACTTAAACATGGGTTCAGGGAAGGTTTTGAGCTATATCCTGAAGGAGTAAGGGACATAGGGAGTCATAGGTGTGGAGTGGATGGCGAGAAAGTGGTGCTCCAGGGGATGGAACTGATCATTTGAAGAGCTTTGAAGAACCCTCATCTGAATAGTGAAAGAGTTGGATTTATTCATTTAGGACAAAGACATTGATGGGCAACAAAAATATGTTACTACTTTCTTTGTAACACAATACAGGTCAAGGTGAATTCTTATGTCGGTGGGGCAGCTTTTGTGCCCCACCCCCAGAAAAGAGTTATTGAGGGTACCTGGTTTTAAAAACAAATATTTGATTCATTAAAGTAGTAGTGCATGTAAAGACTAGTTTTTTTTCAGTTTTCCCTGTATGTATTATTTTGTTTGAAATTTAATTAATAATAATAATTACTTCAAGGAAGATTTTATAGTGTAATAATATTTTAATAAATAATTTAAGAAAATAATACATAATTTAAGTACAAACTTCTTTTAAAGCCCTTGAATGTGCTTTCCAAGTACTTAGAAAATTCTAGAAAATCTATTACATTAAACTTTATAAGTACCAGAAATGCTAAGGTTTTTAGATATCCCAGTGCTGTTTATTGGGGCAGGAGAGTAAAGTGGTGAAGAGCACTCTTTCTGGTGTGAGATCATCTGGATTGAATGCCTTGCTCTATGACTTCCTAAGCATGCTTTTGGGAATGTAGAGAAGGGAAAAATATTTTGCCTTCTATTCTTCTAAATTCTTGGCTAGGAATCTTGGTGACAACAACAACAACAAAGATTAACAAGAGAAAAGCATACAAATGTATCTAGCATAAGTTTTGTGTGACATAGAACGAGGACTCAAAGGTCCTGATAAAGAAATGAAGACCCAAAGAAGTGATTAAACCTAAGTGTTTTTATATCAGGTATGATAAAGAGTGGGAAGTCATGAAATAATGTGATAGGGCAAGAAGAGGGTATAAGCTAAGTGCGGAAAACTGGGAGAAACAACAAGTTCTGTCACTTCAGATTCCTCTTGTCTTCCTTTAGTCTTTGAGATAAGGATGCTCCTTCCCTCTGGGTATAGGGGAGTCACCTCTCCTGTGAAGTTCTTGTGCTCTGCTCTAGGGGAAGGTCGTCAGTTGGTCGTCTGCACCTACCAGTTCCCAGATTCTTTCACGTTGAACTATTCAATATGCCAAGGTGCCATGTTTTGAGAGAGCATGTTCTGGACCCCATATCAGGAACATTACCTACTTCCTCATGTGAAACCTCAGTTTCTTCATCTGTAAAATAAGGACAGTAATAGTATTTGCCTCGTTCAATTGCTGGGATGTATAAATGAGTCAATGGTGTTAGAGGACAATTTTCAAAGAAAGGTAAAATCATGATTCTCTTACAGTGATAAATTGAACACATTAAAGATTTTATTTAACTCCAAGTGTTCTAGTTTCCTAAGGTTGCCATGACAGTTGTGGTATTCTGTAGTCTGAAATCAAGGTGCTGACAAGGCTATGTTAACCTCATACACTCAAGGAAAGAATCCTTCCTTGTCACTTCCTAGCTTCTAATCACTGCCATCCTTGGTTTTCCTTGGCTTGTAGCAGCATGACTCCAGTCCCTGTCTCTTTATTTACATGGCCTTCTCTGTATGTCTGTGTTTCCATGTGCCCTCCCCACTTCCTATAAGGATACCAGTCATTGAGTATAGGGTACACCCTAATTGAGAATGATATCTACTTAACTAATTATACCTACAAAGACCCTTTTTCCAAATAAGGTCACATTCAGAGGTTCAGGTGGTTGGAGGGAGACACTATTCAACCCACTATAGTGAAGAAACTGGTAAAATGTTGCAATTATGTTTAAGAAGAATCCACAAAATGGACATTTATGATGAAGAATATTGAAGTGAATGTGCTAATGGAGGCAAAAGTAACTTCTTTCATGATCAGAGGGTGAGGTGGAGTCACTTGAAGCTCTACCAGACAGGACAGAATTTGCCATGTCTATAGACAAAATTAATTTGCATTGCTATCAATTATCTACAATCTACAGAATTGTAGAAGAGCTCCCATAGAATCAGACTCAGAATCGTGGAAGAGTATGCTCTAGTCAATGCATAATTTTCCACTGAAGCACAATTTTTTCCTCTACAGTACATATAAAATGCTTAGAAAAGTTACCAGCTGCCAGTAAACACTCCACAAATGAACTCAGTAAAAAATAATTTCCTTTTCAACTTAAATCACAAGTCAAAATAAATTACTCAGTTATACATTTTGAATTGAAATTGCAAAGCCAATCTATTAGGTATTCCAATGGTCCAAGTTTAAATAACAGAAATACTCAAAATACCAAATATATATTGACTGTTCTGTGTGTGTGTGTGTGTGTGTGTGTATATATATATATATGTATATATATTTTAGACAGGAGGGGAGGGGCAGAGGGATAGGGAGAGAGAGAATCTCCAGTAGAGTCCCTGCTGAGTGCAGAGCCCAATGTAGGTCTCCATCTCACCACCCTGAGATCGTGACCTAAGTGGAAATCAGGAATCACAGACACTTAGCCAACTGAGCCACCCAACGCCCCTATTGGCTATTCTTAAACTCATCACAATTTAATATTATGGGTCTGATTTATATTTTTGTTTCTATTTTTATTCTAAATTTTCCCAAGCCAAAAGATGTTAATTCATTAAGCAAGCTGGGTTCTTACGAACTCCAGTTCTTGATGGTACCATCCATTGGCTTCCTAGGTTCCTTATAGTTAGGACTGCCCTATCCAAAAGGCGCTTCCTCTTATAACTGTTATCCAGGTGTAATTAATACCCTTCCTTTCACTCTCGAAGCTGTCTCAAATTGGAAGATAAATTACTAATAGGTCTTACTAATAGACCATTGAGTCCAGAGGCCTATGGGATATGCTGGAACATTCTGAGACTTGTTTATTGTCATCATAACTGGGAGTCAGTAACTTAAACAGGGGTCTCTTGGTATTGTCTCAAAATCTTCAGTCCCACATAGATGGTAGTGAACTTCCTTCAGAGTGTCAGCTGAGTTTTGCATTTCTTTGACTCTCTTAAAATACCTGTGTCTTCCCTTCTGACTTATTCCAGGAGCCACCTAGTAGATCTCTTGCTTCCACCCTGCTGGACCTCCACGGGCTAGTCTTCATACAACAGACAGAGAGATCTTTTAAGATGTATGTCAGGTCATGCCCCTCCTTCACTCAGAACCTTCCAACAGGCTTCCTAGTTATCTTAAGGAAAAAAACCAGAGTACTTACAGAGGCCCCAAAGGCTCTACATGATTCAGACCTTCTTTTTTTTTTCTTTTCTTTTTCTTTTTTATTGCTCTCACTCATAATTCGTCTTTTACTCCATTGGCCTCCTTGCTGTTCCATGTTCATCAGGCTTTCCACATTAGATTCTTATCTGTGCCTCAAACCTTATTTTCCCAGATGTCCCCATGGCTAATCTTCTCACCTCCTTCAGGTTTTTGTCCAAATAGTACCTTCTCAATAAGGCTTTCATAATCACTCTATTTCAAGTTTAGCATTCCTGGGACACCTGGGTGGCTCTGTCAGCTCAGGTCATGATCCCAGAGTCCTAGGCTCAAGACCCACAGTCAGGCGCCCCCAAATCCAGTTCCCCTGTCTGCAGGGAGTCTGCTTCTCTCTCTCCCTCTGACCCGGCATTGCCCCCGCCACTCATTATCTCTCTCAAATAAATAAAATCTTTAAAAGAATAAAAGAAAAATAAAAATTATCACTTCTGCTTTCAAAAAACAAATCCATAGAGCTTGGCACCTTTTCATATATGACATAATTTTTTTGTTTTTATATTTTGTATTTATGTCTTTCCCCACAGGGCAAGATTTTTGTTTTGGTTTTTGTTTGCTTTGTTCAATTAGGTATCCTAAGTGCCCAGAAAGAGTCTGGCATATGATTAGTTGCCAGGAAATATTTGTTCAATAAATGAATGCATTGATGAGGGTCTGAGGCCCTCTTTTTTAATCATTCCATTGGGTTCTTCAAACCATTTCATTCTTTTTCAAAGTCCTTGAGTTTTATTGCCCTGTTAAAGTAGATGAAATTCTACCTTTGTTTAATATTTTTCCTGGCTACCTGAGACACTAGTAAATAAACTACCCTTCAGATTAAGGTTCATTGACTAGAAGTTCATGGCCTTCCTTGGCAGTCCGTGGTTGTCCTCCTGGAAATATGTGATTAAATGAAAATTTGTAGACAGGTACCACAGGGCACTGCTGAGAGAATCTGTAACTTCTCTCAGATTATTAAAGGTGTCCCATGGGACGCCTGGGTGGCTCAGTTGGTTAAGCAGCTGCCTTCGGCTCAGGTCATGATCCCAGCGTCCTGGGATCGAGTCCCACATCGGGCTCCTTGCTCAGCAGCGAGCCTGCTTCTCCCTCTGCCTCTGCCTGCCACTCTGTCTGCCTGTGCTCGCTCCCGCTCTCTCTGACAAATAAATAAATAAAATCTTTAAAAAAAAAAAGGTGTCCTTGACAGCCCCCCAAATTAAGAAATTATCTTTTGGAATAATTTTACTTTTTTGTGTAAGAAGTGTACATTGGTATTAACTATGACTTAATCTTTTTATTTTATTACAAAGAACGCTAAAACATATATTTAAAAAAATAAACCCGAACTTCCTGACCTTAGAATGTGATATTTTTTTTTCCTCCTGAATACAGAACTATGATTACTTTTTTATGCCCCACACTGAGCCTGTCCCATGAATAGGCTCTTCTCATAGAAATTCACTAAATGTGCCTATTCTTCAGTTAGTAATTTAAAAAGAGATTTTGCAAGTGTCTTATGCCTCATATCTCACATTAAATCCTTTCTACCAACCCTATTTCTATTCTCCCTGAATCTGTCTGATATGTTTAATTATTCTTTTGCCCTTCATTACCGCAATTAAAAATAATTGAAGGAAATTTTAAGTGTTGGAAAAATGGTTCCATTTGTTCAAGGATACAAATTAGATTTTGAAGTGTTCCATTTTGATGTCAGACTCTACTTACTTTGCTTCATTTCTTTATGAATCCTTAAGAATATGTAGGGTGTTCTAAAAATTTTCAAAGCAAATCCTTTTCTTAGAATTACAAAGCAGACATTTGTGATTTTTAAAGCATCTTATAAATGTTCTCTGACATGTAGTGACATGTAAATTGAACCTGGATTTTTCTGGTACAACCCTATTTAAAATATTTTGCCATCAGAACATTCCAGAAATTCAAATATTTTATCATCATCATTTTAACTAAACTTCCCACACCCCTTTTGCACCTGGAAAGAGCTCGTTGTGTCCTAGTTTTTCTTTCAAAAACATGATCTCTGTATTTATATGATACATGAAGCTTTTGGCTAACATTTTCGCAGGCATTAGCTTAATTTTACCCACACCCGAGTATTATCGTAATTACTCAACTCCAGAGAGGGACTGAAACTGTCTTTTCTTATTGCCAGCTACTGTCACTTTATATTTTGTTATTTTAATCTTTTTATGAGCTGAGAAACTAGAAGGCTAACTTTAGGGCAAAGATCTGTACATGACAATAAATAAAGGATCTAAAGGGAGGGCACAGATGAGGGGCTCTCCTGTGACAAAGTCTTTGTGGGCTTTGTGGCTGCTCTGTTTCCCTCTCAACACCCTTTCCAGTTATTTCTGAGCAGGCAGCCATGATCCAGAGATTTGCAATAACAGGAAATCTTACTCTAGAACAGGTGGTGTCTTATTGTGGTTAGTGTTTGCTCCTTCCTTTTTTCCTTTTTTTTTTTTTCTTAACCAATATTTATTGATCACCTAATGTATGCAAGTAATATTCTAGGTATTGGAGAGATAAAATAAATGACTTGTGTCTAGCAGTGGGAAATGGCCAGCAAATTTAGAAATAAAATGTAGAATATCAGACTGTGATAAGCATAATGGAGAAAAATAAAGGAAGGGACAGGGAGAGGGAAGGCTGGGGGTTGCCTTTTAGATGGTCAGAGAAGGCCTCACCGAGAAAGTGACATTTGAGGAAAGACCTGAAGGAGCCAAAAACATTAAGCCAGGCTGACACCTGGGGGTCAGGGAAGAAAATTCTGAGTAAGTGCAAAGACCGACAGGTCTTAAATGACAAGGAGAGAAATGTGCCTGAAGCAAGAGAGGGTTGTACGAAATGAGATCAGAGTAGTTATGGGGGACAGAGCATTTGTACTTTGTAGACATTATAAGGTATTAAAATATAAATATAATAAATAAATATATAAATGTAAAAAGTTATGTTATATATGTATATTTTTTTCCTGAGTGAGCTATTAAGGATGCTGAGCCCTGCCCCCAAAATTACATGAAGCGACCTACATTTTACTAGGAGCACCCAGGCTACTCTTATTTGTTAATGAGGTGAGAAATGACAAGAGCTCCAGCCAGCTTACTACCAGAGAAGGTGGTGAAAAATGGTTGAGTCCTGGATTTATGATGAAGGCAAAGCCAACAGGATTTCCTCACAGAGTGTGTGGAGTCCAAGTGAAAGAAAGGAGCCAGTAATGTATCAGCCTGGACTCTCTAGAAAGCAGAGTGGGTGTGGGAATTCTTTCTGGGGACTGTGACTCTAGGGAGCGGAAGGGTGAGTTGGGGAAGTAAAGCAGGGAGGGAAGGAGAGTTTGCTGCTACTAGAGGCAGAGGATTGCTAATCCCATGGGGCTACCTGAGAATGACATACATCTTGGATCCTTCCTCTTTTATCCATGAGTTCTTGCCACTCACCCCCACCCCACAGATCAGAGTGGTAACACCACCCTTCCAGGATTCTTGCACATGGTTGATGGAGTTCTGGATACTAACAGAAATGCCCCAGGGTGGAAGGTAACCACAGCATGAGGCAGGGCTGAGATGCAGCTCTGTCAGGTTGCACCTGGATGGAGCTAGTCGACACTCACACAGATCTGGTGGCCTCAGCGTGGCTAGAATAGGACAGGTAAGGCTGAGAGGATCTCAAGTGTTATATTAAAAGTTCTCCAATGTAGTTTATCCTTTGAACCACTCAGATCTTCCCAAGCTTTCCATTACATCTGGCTCTCATGTTAAAATATGGGACCTTCTATTTTGTAAAAATAAGATGCCCTTATGTCTTCTCTGAGAAAGAGGGGGACACAAGTCCAAACTGCCACAGAGCTCCCTCCAAAATGCAATCTTTGCAAAGACATTAATGCAAGAGGGCCTGCATAAGGAAATAAGCTAAAGTCTTATTAGCCACTCTGTTGTGGCTGATCCCAAGACTGTAACTGGTAGTCATATCTCCCTTCAGCTCCAATTCTAGATTTCCCTTACCCTTGGCTTGACTTTGGCCAGTGATTGCCTAGTGGAAGGACCCAGACTTTCAACTGCAAGTGTTCTAAACCCTTTGTTGCCTTGCCCTTATGAGCTATAGTTGCCCTCTTTCCCACTCATCATTGTCACTGGCCATAGAGGAACCAAGACATGGCCCAGTGAAATCCCTGGGCTCTAGACATACTCCTCACTGCTGATGTACGACAGCTACCCTAGCTTCTCATGGTTCTTTTATTCCTATCAGTACAGACACTCCTTTATTTGCCCATTTGTCCATGGTGTCATCAGCCCAAATGACCAGGTGCTCATTATAGCATCAGGCTCCCTATGGAGGAAGTAATCTTTCTATCCAGAAACTAGGACCTCTAATATGGTAGGAACAGAGACAAGAAGTTCAGATCCTAAATATAGGTCACTGTGATGATGGTGAGAAGGGCCAATCCTACCAACACCCCTCAGTCCTAGTGGAGCTCCATGGGTATTCTAGCATATATTGGCTATTGGTACTGTGTGTATACTTCCTTGGTCAGATACCTAACCCTGCAGGCTTTGTACCTGGGTCAGAACATTAGTTGAGACTTTAATGGCATTTTGCCATTCTATTAGGCACTCATGATTAGGAACATGGTAAGATTAGTGGATACAATTGTCATGTGCCCTTTATTGCACCTTCTGTCCCAAGAAACATGTCTCTGAGTTGAGTGTTGTGCTGCTGCAGTGTATTCAATGGTTGGTTCTTGAAGGGCTGTGGAGGATTTCATACTGGTACCTCAGGCCATCTATACACCCTTGAATAGTGGCTCTAGTGGAGGCAAGGAGGTCAGAGAAGGCAAACCCAAGTCCAAAGTAATAGTTCTTTTTAAAATGAATTCCAACTTTCAACAGGTAGAAAGGGTCCAGTGTAATCAAACTGCCACTAATTGACTGGCTATTCTCTTTGAGGAAATTTGCTTTGCAGTGTAGGGTCCTTTTGCTCGTAGTTCGGTCACTCACAGAGGTAGGATCTTATGAGATTTGATGAAAAGGAGCCTATGCTGGACTTCCATCCCTGTCACCATGGCCATTTCATTCACACCCATTGCATCAGCGCTGGGAGACATCCACAAGAATGAGTCACCTTGTCCACCTGGTTGCTGAGAGTCATCTCTGGAGTGACACTGAAAAAATTTCCTTAGAGGGATCCAACCTCGCTTTCAGAGCTGTTTTTTTCTTTCAAAAATCTGCATCATAAATTGATGAAATAATACTTTTGGTGTAATTCAAACACAGTCACAGAGTGAAGAATTTGCCATAGAATTAATTTTTAGGTTTAAACTAATGCCTTGATGCCAAAATAATAAACTATAAACCATAATTACAAAAACATCTAGTTCTTTAGAGTATTTGGATTTCTGAAAATTGTCATAATTATCTCCTATGAATTATTAATCTGTTACTTCTATTACATAATCACAGGTTGAGCTATAGTGTGAATTAAATGGGTTTTGTGTACTGTCTTAAAATATGTCACTGTTGGGATTTTTTTTTTTTACTTAATTATGTACTGTGTCAACTCTGTGACCAGCCCCATGCTATGTGTTTTCTTTATTTTCTTTCTTTTTCTTTCTTTCTTTCTTTCTTTCTTTCTTTCTTTCTTTCTTTCTTTCTTTCTCTCTTTCTCTCTTTCTCTCTTTCTCTCTTTCTTTCTTGACACAGGGGGGAAAGCACAAGCAGGTGGAGAGGCAGAGGGAAAAGGGGAAGCAGACTCCCCACTGAGCAGGGGGCCTGACATGGGGCTTGATCCTAGGACACTGGGATCATGACCCAAGCCGAAGGCAGACGCTTAACCAACTGAGCCACACAGGCCCCCTTGATATGTGTTTTCATATATATCTCTTTTGGAACTCACAATAGCTCTGTTTGGTTCTACTTGAGATGAGGACTCTGAGACCCAGAAATGTCATTTCTCTTATCTTTAATGTCACAGCCAGTAAATGAAAGAGTATTCAAACTCAGATCCCATAGCTCCAAATCTATGGCTCTCTCCACTATATAACTATTTTCCTAAATCTGGTTTCTTCCCCTCCTTTTTCTCCCTTCCCTTCCCTCCCCTTCCCCAAATGACAAAATCCATACAATATACCATTCAGTGGCATTTAGTACATTCACAATGTTGTACAACCATCACCTCTAGTGGTAATTTCATCACCTCTAAAGGAGATCTGTACTGATTAACCCATCACTCCCCATTCTTCCTCTCCCCATACCCCCTGGCAAACACTAATCTGCTTTCTGTCTTCATGGATTTACCTATTCTGGACTTTTTATATAAATGGAATCATACAACATGTGACCTGTGTGCCTGGCTCCTTGCACATAGCATAATGTTTTCATGTTTCATCCACATTGCAAGAATAGAGAAAATGTGGGCCATCAGACAAGTGGCCCAATGGGAAAAGAGATGTAAATAGGCCAAGCTTTATGTACTTTCAGGACTTTTCAAGCAGGTCCATTTCTAGCACCCACTTGTAGAGAGCATCCCACTCCATGTCTAAATGCCTTACATCTTAGATATAATCATTGGAATGTCAAAAATGCTCATAGTTATTCTCAGAGTCTTAGAGCTACAAAACTACTCTCCCATGTCAAAAGGTTTTGAGAGTACCCATCTTATGAAGGAGAGTGTTTCTAGCCAGCTGGCTGAGCAACACCATGTGCTTATCCCTTCTGGAGCCCATGGCAATCTTAGTCAATGCTTCTAGAAAGAGGTGACTTAATCGCAATGCATGAGCCATTATCCATTACTGTTTTACCATTTTAAAAGCAAGTATTTATGCATAGGGCTTTTCCCTGTTATAGGTGAGTTGCAGAACTCAAACAATATCCCATTTGTAATGGTATTTATTACAATCGTATTGGCTTCTATATCTTAGAGTTCCATTTAACAATTTAACCAAAATGCCAACAAAGAAAATTTGCTGAGAACAACGAAAAAAGGTTAAATGAAAAAAAAAAAGATAATTCTTCCTCTGAGGCTTCCTGGAGCTGATTCTCAGCTATTTCTTCCCAACCCACTCTGGAACTTGGAGATAGAAGATGAGTGGCCAAATTCTAGCTCTCCACCAACTCACTGTATAGGAGAATCTCACGGGATTACCAAACGGGTAAGATATATGATGCCCACATCATGGAGGAGTTGTCATGAGGGATCATGTGAGGTGATGCTATTAGCGTGTACGTGAAATGCCTGGTAAACCAGAATAAAGCCTGATCACAGTTAACTAGGATCACAAATGCAGGAGTGGGTCTGAGCAAGTGGGAGACCTGGTCTGATTTAACCCTGCATGTGGGTATTATATTGATTTGCAGAGGGCACACTTCCAATGGGGACCATTCAGCAGCTCTCTGGCTTAATGATTGCACAGCTATTAAGACCAAACACTTGTCCACTGTGCAAAAAGCACATTTTAAATATTTGTAAGATTGCTTATCTTCTTAGAGATGTGCATCCCTGGGGAGTTCCTGTCAGTAGGGTAAAGTGACTGAAATTCTAGCTGGGAGTCGGGGGAGGGGGGGTCCTCTGTCCCAGGAGGGCCCATAAATCTGTAAGGATCTCTCTGTTCTGTGTCAGAGTTTGGCTGGAAAACCTGTTAAGATTTCCAAACTCTCCAGATGCCCCTATTTAATGCTTGGCTGACCTTCTTATGTAGCATAACCAAGTTGCCATTTCACAATCATTCTCAATCCCTGGAATCTAAAACAACAAAGCCAGAAGCTCTGAAATGTGTGCTCTGAAGCGTGAAAGAACCTATTAAGGTTCTGTCTGATTCAGTTCTGTGCGACAATAGAAGTTCTAAGGTACTTACAAAGAATTCCTTTTACTTGTAAGAAACTTGACATTTTATAGAAAGTATGTATCTCATGACCAAAAATACCCAGGGTGGCTTGGAGGGGCTATGATTTCTTTTTATATCATATCCAGTGTCTTCATTTTCAATAGCAACAGAGGGAGGGGAAATATCTTGAATTAAGTTAAGTCAGCTAAGGACATAGTCAAACTTAATAGGGAAATTTTTGATGAGCATTTTAGCAAGGTACTTAAATCTTTCTGTGTCTCATCTTTTGTAGCTGTGAAATGAAATTGTAGGATCGCTGTGTCCTATTTTGGAGAACTGCTGCAAAGACCAAAGAAGTAATTGTTCAAGTGTACAAGGTGATCTTCATTATTTAGGGATAGATTTTCTCATTCAACAGAGTAAGCATATGGGAGGTTATACTTTATCAAATATTTGGGGGAACACAGTTTTATCACACAGGGATTTTGAGAAAATTAGATTGTAAAAACAAACAAAGCAACAAAAACTAAGCAATTTAAAATCATCTCCACCCATCCTTTTTTCCTCTACTCTTCCAACAATGCAAGAGAACTGTCCTCCACCTGCATCCCTGCTCCCTCCTCTCCTCACTCCCTTCTTTGACTTTTTCCCTCTTTCTCCTCCCCCAGATTCTTTCCACTGTTGTCTAAACACACTCAGGTCTCTTCCTGCTAAAACAAAATTCCTCCATGGTTCTCGCATCTTAGTCCATCTGCCATGGCTGCTATCCTGTCTCCTTTCCTTTGCAGCGGAATGTTCATAAAGACTTTTCTCAAGTTGCTCTCTTGAAGTTTTTACTTCCATTCACTCCTTAACTTACTGCAATCTGGCTTCTGTTCCCATTACTCAATTGAAAATGCTCCTGCCAAAGTCACTAACAACCTTTGTTGCAAAATCCAGAGGACATTTTTAGATCCTTTCCTAGATTGAGCCAATGGTAGCTTTTGTAGTGATGACCACTTCCCTCTGATTCCACCACGTAGAACTCCTTGATTGCCTGGTGCCTCAAAGTGCATCTCTGATCAGCCTGGCAGGTAGGGCTGCTGTTGCACAATGAGGGCAGATACTGAGATATGAGCCAATTAGGAGTGTTGGTTGCACCCTTTGTATCTTAGCATCAAGTGCATCCTTTTTAAAAACATTGTCTTTAAGTTGAGTATAGTTCTTCTTTTTATAAATGTTATTTATTTGAGAGAGAGAGAGAGAGGGCACATGCAGGGGAAATGGCAGAGGAAGAAGGAGAAGCAGGCTCCCTGCTGAGCAGGGAGCACAATGCTGGGCTTGATCCCAGAACCCTGGGATCTTGACCTGAGCCAAAGGCAGATGCTTAACCAACTAAGCCACCCAGGCATCCCTATAGTTCTTGAATTCAGTTAAGTTGCAGGATACAAAATCAATACCCAGAAATTGGTAGCGTTTCTATGCACTAATAATGAAGTAGCAGAAAGAGAAATTGGGAAAACAATTCCATTTACAATTGTACTAAAAAGAATAAAATACCTAGAAATAAACTTAACCAAAGGGGTGAAGGACCTGTACTCTGAAAACTGTAAAACATTGATGAAATTGAAGATGACATAAACAACTGGAGAGATAGTCCATGCTCATGAACTGAAAGAATCGATATTATTAAACTGTCCATACTACCCAAAGCAACCTACAGATTCAATGGAAGTGCGTTACTGAATAGGAGGCTTGCTTCCGTGGCTGCCGCAGCCCACCCCTTGTGCTATGATCTACTGCCCCACACATTTGGCAAGCAGAGCATCCAGGATTCCAACGGGTCAGTATTGCTGCAGGAATTTAAGAGAGAGGCTGGGAGATGAACTCTGGCCCCTATTGCTGTAGTTGATGTCAGGGCCACAACTGGTATATCTCTCTCCACTATCCACTCTAAATTTCCCTCGTACTTGGCTTTTACCCCTGCTGGTCTTGACGCCTTATCTGCTGGTATGATCCAAGCCCTTATTTCTGAGGGATCTGAACCCATACTCGTTGCAAGTGGGTATTGCTGGGATTGTTCATTTTAGTTATAACTGAGCAAGTGCTATGGCATGCCCAAGTGGCTTGCATGAATTCCACATATATTCCTCCCTACTGTCATTGGATCACAGAAGACCTATCTCTTCCCACTGATCAGGGTCAGTTACTCCCATCCAGATAGTAACTCCTCCTTCAGTCTACTGGTCCCTGGATATAAGAAATCTAAAATGCCCAAGTGGCAGTCATTGCTTCTAGTTCCCTGCAGAGCCTAGAATTGTAAGGATTGGAAATAAAATCCCTCAGCGAGTCATTGGATATAAAGGCAACTGGAGCCACTCCTGCTTTTGCCCCTTGGTTTCCAGACCTGCATAGTCTTCCTAATGGGGCACAACATCCAAACAGAGATTTGTAACTTAATATGTAACCTGCTTGATGATACCCCATCATAGCAGAGTATTGCTTACAACTTGTGCTGTTGGCAGCTATTCCACTACTCTGTAAAACCAATTACTTCTGGATTATGTGGTACCTGATATGACCAGTGCACTTACCCATGACCATGAGCTTACCTCCCTATCCCTTTCTCTGTGAAATAGATCCTATGGTTATATGCTATGTTATATGAGATTATATACCTGGGTCACATACTTTGAAATCTCCAAGATAGTGGTGCTTGCCTGAGGTTACAGAGGCAGGAAAGGTGAACAGTTACCAAGAGTAAGTGTCTACTGCTATGACAAGAAGCCATTGGCCCTTTCAGGAAGAAAGGGCTCAATGTGGTCAATTTACCACAATATGGCATCCTCAAGTAATAGTGCCACATTGAATTCTGTTGGACTTTCAACGGTGGTAGTAGACAGATAAGCTGTGGTTAGTGGATGTCCTTGCTATTGACATGTAGTCTCCACTCTGTTAATGTGCCAGTTGTGCTAGTTTTGGGGTGGCCAATGACAAAGACTAGCTACTCTTAACTGACCAAGTCATTTTGTCTTAGTTATTCAATGCTTATCCTACGGTGACTGGTTTATGGGGGTCATTAATAACTTATACAAACATCTTCATATTTCATGCCTACTCCCATATATTCATCCTCATGCATCTAGCCTAGACTTTGTCTTCTATAATCTTCTAGCCTTTTTATTCCCAGGCTCTAACCAGCTCACTAATCCACTTGCTAGTGAGTTCATATATATTCTTATCTTGGGCTACTTTTCAATGAAATCCACCCACTGGGAAGATTTCCCCTTGCTGCTGCTTTTCAAGGCCTCCCTCCACATGCAGCTCATGTCCATTTTGGGTGGATTTACTTAACCAACTACTATATATCAAACCAAATGATCCACTAACCAAGCTCGGGCTTTAGTCATTTTCCTTTAGCTGCTCATATGGGACACTCCATACAGCCATAGCTGTGAGCCAAAGAAGGGACAATGATATAATCTTAGTAGTTGACATGGAGGTCTAGGATATCGGCTTATACAGTTTATTCATGTTTTGTAGTCCTGCTTACCTTTGATCCTTGATACTTTCTATCTGATTAATTGCTCCTGAGTCTGCTTAATGTTCTAACTTAGTGGGTTCTAGAAAACTCAGCTCATAATGGGCAACTTAGGATGCATGGTCACTTGGCTTCCATAGTCAAATGTTCTGTCTCATTTGACTGAAGGCCCAGTAGCATGCCAAGAGCTGTTTTTCTGCACTGCAGATGTGTGGATTTGTTCCAGAACTCTGTGGAACTGCATTACAAGTCTCTTATGAAGGCTTACCTAAACTCCACACCACACTCTCTTTTTCCTGTTGACACCTCCAACACAATAGTGCCTACCATGTCATATAATCCAAGCTGGAGTGCAGAGTCCTGCTCAGCCCCTACTCCAAGCTGGCAGACTTCCATGTCAACGGAAATATGGTCAGAGCCATCCTTGTACAGTATTCCACTGAATGAATAAGCTATAATTTATTTGACTATTTTCCTACTGAGGGATAAATAAAAGAATAAGTGTGAGTCCTGAGATTGGTCTTTGCTTTTTCTGATTTCCCACTGACTAGATAAGGGCTTTCACATTCAGTTTTCAATTGTTTATTAGTTGTCTCAGCTTTTCATTATCTGCCTATGGTAGCTTCAATACAACTTAATTGAAGTCAGCTGATTGTATGGATGCATTGCTTTTCTTCAGTTCCCTCATTCTTACCCCAACCTGCCCCTGACATGCATCCTTTCTAAACCTAAAGCATGAATCATTCCACAGGCTGCATTTTGTCTAATTTCTATACCTTTATCTTCCAGCTCACTATTCTTCAGCTGACCGCTCTTCTGCTTAATCCATCCAATATTAATGCATGTATTGTTTATTCTGCTATATTTCATTGTGGTTTTTATACTTAATTTTTTGTAGTTTTATTTATGTCTTTTATGTCCTGGATTAATTTAAACAAATTTTATAGTCACTGTGAAATTGTTCTATTTTCTGAAATTCTTGGGTTCTTCAGTTTGCTCTTTGTTGGGTCTACTGACTCTTCCATGGTGAATTGTTACCTTCTTAATGTATAATTTTGGATTATGAGCTCATCTTCAGCATGACTGTATCTTTGAGATTTTGTACAGCCTGGATTGAGAGCGGGAGTCATCAGGACCAACATTAAGGATATAAACATTAGGGATTTCACCACTCAGGTGAAACATATTTTATGTTACTATGCCAGCTTGGAGATGCCTCAAGCAGAGAGTAGTTTAAATGCTATCCCAAACAAGTCCATGAGTAGGACCATGATTCCAGATTCTCAAGAATATTTTTTAAATACAGAACATATACAAGGTATATACAAATTTTGAGCAGAAGGCAGATCTTTTCTGTCTCATATTTTCACTAAGTATGTAGCCTTTTCACATTACTAAGTTTATAGCAGTATCTTAATACTACCTCTGCCTTTCACATGTGCCAAGGTCTCTTCTTCTGACCTGGCGTCAGCATTAAAAGCCAAGCTCCCTGGTTACTGAGTTTGGGGAAAACTTCCCTACTATAAAATTCCTGCTCCTAGAGCATTCACAAAGCTTACCATTCTGTTTGCATTTTTCTCTGGATGCCTGGGAAGTTCTCTTCCTTCTGGGGACTTACAGCTATTCATTGAAAAAATTATGTCTAATCCAGCATTTATGGGTGGCCACAATAGGGGGGCTTTTGGATTGGGCAGACTCTAGGAAGTCTCCATCTTTCAGTTCCTAGATTATTGATTCTACAGATATTTATTTTGGGGGGGGCTTTTAGGTATTGAAAACATTATGTAAAGAAAAGGAGAAATAGAGCCTATGTTATTAACTTTATGATATAAATTAGACATCAGTTTCTCCAGGAAGATTTCCTGGACCTTTCTCAAATCTAGATTACACAGACCTAATCTAGCACTGCATATTTCCTCATTCTATCAGACTATTTTAGTTGCATGTTTAAGTGTGTGCATCATCTTCTAAATTAGACTATAGGCTCTGAGATGGTAAAGAATGTCCTCTCAATTAATGGTTCCAAACCACCCTAAAGGCCCAGCATATTGCAGGAATTAGAATGTAATTGTTGAGCACAATTATTTTTGAAAGCTCTTAAAAATTTTCAGTGTCTTTATGAAAATTCCATTATCAGCCTTTCTTCTTCCCAATTATTCTTACATTATCACTTTTTCTTTAAGTTCTTTCTTCTCTGCAAATAAATTTGCTCAAGCCTCTTTTATCCTTACAAACAGCAAAGCAAAGCAATAATACCTCCCCTAGTACTTGACACCCTCTCAAGATAGTATTTCTGTCTTCTTTAGTTAAGTGCTACTCAACTCACCATTTCTGCATCTGCAAATCCTCTTAAAAGCCAGGCAAAGCAGTCCTGATTCTTCCCATTTGCCATTTCCAAAGTTGTACTGGTCCTCTGTGAGGCAATATGCTGTGGCACTCTGGTACTCTGCCTGCATTTTATGACTTCTGCCTGATTCCCTTACTTTCTGGTGACACCCTGAAGCCTTTGCTTACTCATTTCTGGGTGGGGACCTCAACCTTGGTTCAATCTTCTTGTATTCGTTTTGTTTTAAAAACTTTCCACACTCTTTAATTGACAGCACAGCTCACCTAGGATTCCTCCAGGTCACTCAGCTGGAAGCTCTCTATTGTCTCCTGGTAACTGGCAGACTGGCACTTCAGTTAGCTTATATTACCATTGCTAACCTTTTTGCTTGCTGTAGTTACCTCTTAAGTTCTAGTATCTTCCTTTCACTCTCATATTCCTCATTGCCACTGCTTGTTCATTCCTTATCCCTTTTCAGATTGACTTCTCCCCCGATCCTTCTGCCAAAACTTGCATGATCCATCATTCCATGGTTACAAAGATGTCTTTTGTGATATTTGAAAATAGTGCTCTTTCCTTTCCTATATACCCGTGACATATTTCTTCTAAGAATTGGATACTCCATCTGAAGTTTGCTACTTCAGTTTTCCAATTTGACTGTAGATTAAGATTGCCAGAAGAACTTATTAAAAATATTGGTTCCTGACCAACCCCTAGAAATCCTTACAGAGTAGAGGTAAGAGGTAGGGGTGGAGGCTGGAAATCTGCATTTCAATTTATTTGTTCAGTTAGTAAAATATCACCTAGTAGAAATTTAAACCATATATACTGGTGGGAAAATGCTAAAATGTGAGTCTCTCTTAATACTTCCCTTTGGTTCCCTCCCCTAAGACAACTACTGTCGGTAGTTTCTGTGTTCATCAAAACACAAATTCCGTGTTTTTAATACATGTTCCAAGTGATTTTAATACAGCTGTTCCATCAAGTTTGGGAAGACTTTGATTTTGTCCAACCTCTCATTTTTCTTGAAATTCTTTCTTCCCTTATGTCCTTTAGGGTTATCATAAATGTTATCATATGGTTGTCCAACATTTCTGATAGTCTTAACTTTTCTTGGTTCATGCTTCTTACTTCTTCTGAATCCTAAACATGGGCCTTTCCTCAGGCATTCCCTTTGGCCTTCTTTTCTGTCCATATTTTCTTCCTTGACAATCCCTCCCAGGCCCACAAGTTACTTAGAAAATATACTCATACCTCAATCTCTTATTCCAACATTTCAACCTAGTCATAGTCGGAGATTTTTTCTACTATTTAGACATTTCTGTCTGGCCCACTGGAAGGGCCTCAAAATTAACATCAAAACAAATTTATGTTCTTATCAGCAAAACTGCTCATTCTTCTCTCTTTCCTATCATCCTTATAGTCTCTTATCATCCTCTTATCAACCCATCCTCTGCCTCTTCATTGTTATTGTACCTCTGAGATGTTCCACACTTTCATGCTCTGCACCTCAGTTTTATTTATGTTACAGAATTTTGCACACTAGTTTCACTTCTAAGTGTTTCTCACTCCTATGCCCAGCCCACTGTTCACAGGCCTGTTGAGGACACCGTATTTTATTTATTTCTGTGTCTTATGCACCTCACTCACTACTTGGAACATAGTAAGTGTTCTATAAATATGTTGAATGAGAGAAAACATGATAAAGCTGAAACTTAGTGTGCAGCTGGGTCATCCATTTTCTACTTTACCAGTCTCTTAAGTTTAGATACCTATCTGCTTCTTATTTCAACCTGATTGAACTATTCACTAGTCTTCCTGAATGTGCATTTTACTTTTCCTTTTGTATTCCTTTGTATCTGCTTTTCCTCATGCTTAAAATGCCCTTCTGCCTCCTACTTGCCCACCAAAAATCCACAAATCCTTCAAGCCCATATACCTCCTTCTTCATAAAAACTTCCCAAGTCTCTAAAACCCCAGTTACCGCAGCCCTTGGATTCAGAGAATGCACCTGTCATATAGAACTGGGTAGAGTCTTCCTTCTCTTTGACTGAATTTATAAAATCACAGAATTTTTAGATGTGGAAGGAACTTTTGAGGTTATCTAATATAACCTTGTGTTTTACAGCTAAGAGAACTGAGGCCCAAAGAGAATAAATATCTCACTCAGAATTAAATATCAGCCAGGGACTGGTTGAGCCAGACCTGGAAACTAACTCTCCCAAATCCACTAGATTCCACTAATGGAATCCACTAGAATCCACTAGAGCGATGTCTATGCAAATGTTCTGTCTTCTCTTCTAGACTTAGTGCCTTAGGTCAGATATTGAACTCTGTTCAGCTTTGCTTCCCTTCTAGTTCCTAATCTAGTGCTTTTTGTACAGGAGGCTCACAAATTTATCCTGGATTGAAATGAACCCTTAAAGTGCTGGTTAGTAGGTATTTTTAACCAACAGCCATCCTATTGTGTGTTCCCCAGAAAACAGAGTCTAAAGCAGAGGTTACTTGCTGATGTGAGAATGAGGAAATGGAGAAGTAGGCAGGGACGGCCGGAAAGCAATTCATAGGTTGCTGCTTCATTCCAAGTGAGCCACGAGGAACCCAGCAGGTTATGCACAGCCATGTGGGGTATCCGTGGAAGGCTATTTGGAAAATCCATGCTTTAGGCAGTTCATAAGAAAGAGCTTACCCACTCCCTCCCACTTCCTGTTTCCCCC
>RCUC01152381.1:0-47342 GCA_003697995.1 Taxidea taxus jeffersonii
ATTTTTTTTGCCATAATCCTATGTTGGGATTTTATGTATAATCAATATGTTTTTTTAAAGATTTATTCATTTGAGAGAGAGCTCATGCACAAGCCGGGAGGAGGGGCAAAGGGAAAGGGAAAAGCAGGCTTCCTGCTGAACCGGAAGCCTGACACTGGCCTGAATCTCAGAACCCCAGGATCATGACCTGAGCCAAAGGCAAATGTTTAACTGACTGAGCCACCCAGGTGCCCCCTATGTATAATCAATATTATTTTAAAGCTATTGCTGTCTGAACTATTATCACTTAAGTGAGATTATTTGCTAGCACATGGCCAAATTAATTCAGACCTTGAAATATTTTTCTGTTTTAACCAAAGATTTAACGATTTTAAAAGGATATAAATAAGAAAAAAGTATAGAACAGACTTGGCATTTTCTGATTATATCAGAAAAGTTTAAAATGTGAAATTTTTTCTTTCCCTTTAATTAGAACTGCTATGTTGCTTTAAAGTGATTGTCTTAGGAAAAACTATGACTAACAATAGTGATAGTAGATCTGTTGATGTTGAAGTAAAATGAAATTTTACTATTGAAGTAAAATGAAATTAAAGTTAATTTCTATAAATTTTTATAGTTTTCTTGATAATGTTTTCCATTTTGTAAAAAACACAGGGGAATATGTATAGAAATGAATGAGCCCAGAAATTAAGAGAGTAAGAGTGCCATGTTAATACTTGTGATTTTTCAGTTAGTTTATTACTTGTATTTTATTTGAACATGAGATCCTAGCTTATTAAATATTTAGGAGGGAAATATGTTGCATAATATCACAAATTTAGTTTTAACCAGTTATACATTTAGTGACTTTGGGGGAAATATTTGCTATGTAATGCTTCTTTTCAGTATTAGCCATACTAAGAGATGAAGCAGAACATCATGACATTTTTATATATACCAGACAGGAGAAAGAGGCATATATCAAAGCAAAATACGTGGAGAGGAAATTTGTGGATAAATATTCTATATCATCATCACCTCCTGAGCAGGAAAAAAAGACTGTCTCCAAAAGTTCTGAAGAGAAGAGGCTGAGCATTTCTAAACTTGGGCCCAGTGACCAAGTGAGAATACCTCCCCAGAGTTCAGGTATTATAGCTTACCTGTTGTGTATAGAAATATTTTCCTAAACTGAAGTCACTTTCTTAATTTCTGAATTAGTAGCCATTGTAGATTATTTGAATGCCAAAAACTTGTTTCCTTCTACATAGTCTAAGGAAAAATTGGCTTTCTATGGCTTTAAAACAGTTAAAATTAAGTAGCATCTGGTAATTCACATTTCTAGGTAATGTGTATATTCGAAGGAATAAAACTGCTTAAAATGCAAGGGGAGATGGGAATTATAAATCTATCATGGCAACAAGCCCTAAATATCTGATTAACCACCTAATCTCCTTCCTATTTTTTCCTCCTAAATCTTTCCCAGTAACGTTTTTTCCTGCCCTTTTCCCTTCTTATGGCCTGCTTTGTGCTTTGCTAACTTGCATGTCCCCAGTGGTTGCTGTAAATAGCGACGAGGCCAGGCGGGAGTCTCTGTTCTGTCCTGATGAGCTAGATTCACTCTTCTCCTACTTTGATACTTCTTCAAAACTACGTAGTAGTAAGTACTACTCTTGTGGAGCATTCCAAGTCTGTGCCAGTGGTCATTGTGCGGTGTGGCCATTTCTCTAGATGTTACCCATTGTCTCAGAATTACACATTACTTGCAGTCATATAATAAATTAAGCTCTTCACCACGCCTGACATATTATGGGGTAATGAGATGTGTTGCAACTCTGAAGAGTTTATTTTCAGGCTTTGTGATTGATTCATATTTTGATAAGCTAAATGTTCGAAAGGATTCAGATTGTGTTAAATGTATTGTGATGGTGGTTAAGTTCATGTTGACGTGTCAGAGCTCATTTTAAGACCTTGTTGTTTGTGGTAGATTGTTGTCTGAATGGCTTGAACTTTAATCACTAGCTGATTTTTCTTTAAAACAGTCAAAAGTAATGATAGTGGAATCCAGCAGAGCTCTGATGATGGAAGAGAATCTTTACCCTCCACAGTGTCTGCCAATAGTTTATATGAGACTGGTGAGTTTTGGTGAAATTCAATGTCAGCTAGTATTGCTTGCTGAAAAATGCATGTGCTTTGTGTTCAGTCTTGATTAAATAATTTCTAAAGAAAGTGGTTAGCCTTTTAGAAGGTGTTGTTAAATGAGAGAGCAGCTATTTTCATATTTAGAAGTTCTCTTCTAGGTGTATATTCTTCTAAGCATCATGATATATCCTAAAAATGCCTACTCATTCACTAAGGATATTTTTTAATCCACATGAACTATGTCTTATTACTCTTTATCTTTTTTTACGGCTTTTTTTAATCAGGAGAAAGAGATTAGCATCTCTCTTTGCATTATATTTTTCTCCTGACCTGTGCTTTCTTCCTATAATCTCTCCTTCTTGATTTCCATGATTTTGATATTGCAGAATACCCAGGGTAGTGAGCATTTTTTTGAATTACTTGAATTGCTTATACTGTAAATTGTGGTGGTGCTGGACCCTCCTAGGAATAAAGTAAGGCTTGGTCTAGTAGTAAAATTCTTTAGGAATTTTACCAGCTCTTGTGAGTCTATAAATCCAGGCATATAGGAATATACCTAATTTGAATCTAGTACAGAGTAATTAACCTCCCATTGAATCCTGGCAGGACCACACATGTCTAACATACCAATTGACATCTTTATAAGAGAAGATATTTGACTGTTTGAGGAGTGATCAGTCTGTTGGAAATAACATAGTTTTGTGCAACTCTCCCATTCACTCATTTTGTTGAATTAGTGGTTTCTTTTACATTGTGGCACGTTGTAAGAGTTCATTTTTATTTTTTAAATTGTGATAAGGTATACATAACATAAAATTTACCATCTTCACCATTTTTAAATGGACAGTTGTATGCCATTGTGCTGCTCTCACCACGATCCAGCCACAGAGCTCTCTTCGTCTTACACAACTGAAACCGTGTACCTCAGAAACAAGAAATCATTCTTGCCTGCCCTGCTCATTTTTATTGATGTATTTCTGTTTGCTTTTCAGAGGGAGAAAGGCAAGATTCTTCTGTGTTTCTCAACTCTAAACATTTTAACCCTGGACTCCAGCTTTATAGGGCTTCATATGAAAAAAATCTTCCTAAAATGGCTGAGGCTTTGGCTCATGGTGCAGATGTGAACTGGGCTAATTCAGAGGAAAATAAAGCAACACCACTTATTCAGGCCGTATTAGGGGTATGAATTAATGCATTGTAAAAACATAAAAAATTATAATTCATTGTGAACATAGCTTTAACATTATTCTTTGCTTTAAGAGATGGGTTGGAAAGTAGAAGGAAAAGCTGGTAGTGATTTCTGAGTATCACTGGTTATATAAACTCATTTTTTTTCTCAATGGAAGAGAATTCTGGTGATGAACATAGTGTCTTTTGCTAGATCACAAACTGCAAGTTGAATTCCTATTGAAGTCCTTCTTGGGAAGAAAATAATATAATTTATCATTTTTCTGCTTTTACTGAGGAGTATTTTTTCTTTGGGGAAAAGGAAACAGAAAGGCTATCAGAGTAAATACCTGTTTTTAATAGAAACATATTATTGTTTGCTTTTCATACATTGTTATCTTCTGTTTTCCTTCAAGGGTTCTTTGGTGACCTGTGAGTTTCTCCTACAGAATGGTGCTAATGTGAACCAGAGGGATGTGCAGGGGCGGGGCCCACTGCACCATGCCACTGTCTTGGGACACACAGGGTAAACTGTCGTGCTTACATATTTAAGTAGATTTTATTTGAAAAATTATTTTGAATAATATATATTGCTTGTTATATATATTATATATAAGTATATATTCATATATATAAGTATATAAATATATTTTATAAATAAATAAGTATATAAAATATATTTTGTTCTCAGGTGAAGGCCATTGGTTAGAGTTTATAAAATGATACTTTCCTATGACTTCTATTGTCATGTTGGAATTTCAGATTTTAAAAATCTCATGCAGAAAAAAGCTATGGTTACTTACTTTTCAGATAAGACAGTTGCAAAACCTATTTGAACTTTACTTGCCATTTATATAGATCAGTTTTAGTGTTTAGAACTGTTACTGAAATTATGGTGCTTTTGTCAGCAGCTAAGTCTATATTTGTATAAATGCATGTTCACATACATTTTGCACAAAGCACACGCATTTGGGGAGAGTTTTGTAATTTTGTATATTTGAGTTTTCCCACAGGGTAGCTAAAGTCTAATTTTAAAGTAAATTCTTAGGCTGTGCTATTGCCATTGAGGTGTCTGAAGCAATATTTAGACTCACAGAACAATAAAGGCATGAAAATGGATTTTCTAATAGAAGGTACAAATGAAGTAGAAATGTTGACCTTAGATGAAAAGTTTGTGTCATAGGTGATTGTTTTTAAATAAAATATCTCAGGGGGGTACCTGGGTGGCTCGGGCAGTTGAGCGTCTACCTTCAGCTTGGGTCATGATCTCGGGGTCCTGGGATCGAGTCCCACATCAAGGCTCCCTACTCAGCGGGAAGTCTGCTTCTCCTTCTCCCTTTGTGATCTCTCTCGCTCATACTCTGTCTCTAATAAATAAAAAATTAAAAAGATAAATAAAATATCTCTGGTATCCTATTCTTAGTACCCAAAAATCAAGATGCTGTTCTTTTTTGACTTTATTTAAAACATTTATTTTTTTAAAGCATTTTCTATTTTTATCATAACTTAGCCAGCAGAGACTGAGTTCAATAATTTCATCATAAAAACTTTTGTATACTTAAAAATGTTTGTATTTATTTATTTATTTATTTATTTATAATATTTTATTTATTTATTTGTCAGAGAGAGACAGAGAGACAGAGAGAGAACACACAAGCAGGCAGAAGCAACGAGGGAAGCAGGTTCCCCGCTGAGCAAGGAACCCAATGTGGGACTCAATCCCAGGACCCTGGGATCATGACCTGAGCCAAAGGCAGACGCTTCACCAACTGAGCCACCCAGGCGTCCCTATTTTTTTTTTTTTTTTAAGATTTTATTTATTCATTAGAGAGACAGTGAGAGAGGGAATACAAGCAGGGGGAGTGGGAGTGGGAGAGGGAGAGGGAGAAGCAGGCTTCCCCACTGAGCAGGGAGCCCAATTTGGGACTTTATCCCAGAACCCTGGGATCATGACCCGAGCTGAAGGCAGACGTGTAACGACTGAGCCACCTAAGCGCCCCATATTTTTATATTTTTTTTCTTAAACAGGCACACTTCCCATTTTACTTAATAGATTCCATTTACACATCCTATCATATTTTTTTTCATTTTTGTTAATTTCTTCAAGTTATGAATATTTGTGGAGTCCAGTGGGAGGATTACCTTCCACTCTTTGCTGTTGAATTATCATTGGTATGATGTTAACATTGCCTTGACTGATTCGACCTTGAGTGATTTCTGTTTAAAGTTTATGGATATACGTGTACATCTTTTTCTGATATTATTTGAGGGTAGGGACCATTATTTATACATCCCATCGTGCTACAAGTTAAATGTAAAAACATCTAGAGATTTGTAAAATGCTGTTGATGGTAAATTTTTATTATTAGAGCCAGTGTTCAATTAATAGCTGTAAAATGAGTCAAGAATTTCCTAATGAAAATGTTATTTCTTTAGGTAGTGTTTTTTATTTCTTTAAGGTGAATACTATTTTTTGTTTTCCTTATTGGTGATGTCTCAAAAATGCTCTTTCCTTAAACAGGCAGGTATGTTTATTTCTAAAACGAGGTGCCAATCAGCATGCCACCGATGAAGAAGGGAAAGACCCTTTGACTATCGCTGTGGAAGCAGCCAATGCTGATATAGTGACTTTGTAAGTGTTTTCTTTCTATTTGATTATTTCTCATACAGTGTGTTACTTGTATAGGGTTTTAATATAGTTTCATGCATAGGTGTGAACTACAAACTTGATTGTTTACTGTGTGCCATGAACCTCTCTAGACACATTAAACATACCAAGCACTTTACACACATGAACTTATTTGGTTCTCACAAAGACCCTATGAGGAAGATATTATTGTTATTAGCCTCATTTTATAAGGAAGCCGTGCTATAGATAATTTAAGAAACTGATGACGGGTGGAGTGGGGATTTGGAATTAAGAATTTTGGCTCCAAAACCCATGTTTTTAGCCACTTCTTTTACACTGCCTGACCAGTAAGAACACAAAACCAGTGGCTTCTCTAAAATGGATCTTTAATTCTCACTACAGTACTAGGGTGGGAGTTGGATTGGTAGTAACAGGCAGTTATTCTACTCAGGAATCTACATTTATTCTACTTCAAGAGTTCGAGGATTGTAAGTAGGGGGGACAGCTGTGTTGATGTCAGTCACTTTTGCAGCTGCATTGCCTTTGGGCAGTGATACTTAGGATCTGTTTGCGCTTATTTTTTTAAGGAACTATTCACACGAATATTTTAAGAATATTGTTTTTAATGTTTGAATATGATTGAATATGATCTGTTAAAGTGTTTTGAGATCTTTTTTTTTTTTTAAGATTTTATTTATTCATTTGACAGAGATCACAGATAGGCAGATAGGTAGACAGAGAGAGAGAGAGAGGAGGAAGCAGGCTCCCTGCCGAGCAGAGAGCCTGATGTGGGGCTTGATCCCAAGACCCTGGGACAATGACCCAAGCCGACGGCAGAGGCTTTAGCCCACTGAGCCACCCAGGCGCCCCAAAGAGTTTTGAGATCTTGATTTGCGTCTTAGATCAAAGTTGTTTGTTTACACTGAACCTAGAAATGTGGTTGTCACCTGCACTTTATTATTATGTAGGAAATATGTTGTATGAGGTCACTTACTCATTCTGTTTTGGATTGAGTGAATTGTTGATCCCCCGACTGCCTTAAACAACTGAGCTGCCACTGAGAATTCCTGAGTTGTCATATATCACTCCTCCCAGCCCCTGCCGAATTAAGACACACAGTAAAACATGCTTTCCCTGCACTCAGTGTTCTTTCCTCACTGGAGAGGTTATTGTAATTTTGGAGGCTGTTGTAGGAAAATTTAGAACTTCTTTTTTTTTTAAAGATTTTATTTATTTGACAGAGAGATCACAAGTAGGCAGAGAGATCACAAGTAGGCAGAGAGGCAAGCAGAGAGAGGGGTGGGGGAAGCAGGCTCCCTGCTGAGCAGAGAGCCTGGGACCCTGAGATCACAACCTGAGCCGAAGGCAGAGGCTTTAACCCACTGAGCCACCCACGCACCCCGGAAAATTTAGAACTTTTAAGACATTATAGATTCTGGGCGCCTGGGTGGCTCGGTTAGGCGACTGCCTTCGGCTCAGGTTGTGATCCCAGAGTCCTGGGATTGAGTCCTGCATCAGGCTCCCTGCTCCATGGGGAGTCTCCTTCTCCCTCTGACCTTCTCCTCTCTCATGCTCTCTCACTGTCTCTCTCTCAAATAAATAAATAAAATCTTAAAAAAAGTTATAGATTCACCATTAGATACAGATAAGTTATTAAATATAGAAAAGATAGGGATAGTATAGAGAAGGAAATTCTTTTAATAATAGCCCCTTTTGGGGCCCCTGGGTGGCACAGTCGGTTAAGCATTTGACCCTTGTTTTTGGCTCAGGTCATGATCTCAGGGTCATGAGATCAAGCCCCACACTGGGCTCCAAGTTCAGTGGGGAGTCTGATAAAGTTTTTCTCTCTGCTTCCCCGTCCCCACACTTGCTCTCTTTCTCCAATAAATAAAAAAATCTTTTAAAAAAATAACCGTCCCTTTCCAAAAATATCTGTTCCCAAATTGTCTAAATTTTCTCATTTTATTTTGTGTGAGGACTTCAGTTTCACTTAATTTTTGAAAATAAGTGTCCTCTCTGAAAAGTCCAAATATCAAAGAGGACTTACAGTGCTATTAACTCACACAATGGTTGTGAAGCGATAGAAGAGAATGGAATGGTAGTATTCTGAAGAGAGGGAAAGCTCACGGCAGATGCCAGAGAGTGCACGTCAGTAGATGGTGATAGAGCTCTCTTTGGGCAATGAGTATTTGGTGGTCCAAAGCACAGGCAAATAGTATAAATAGTACAAAGTGGGAGAGGTGCACCAAAGGCAACATTTGCCTCTCTCAAAATGTTGCTTGAAATTAGTAAGAAAATGGGAGGAAATTCATGTCTTCTTAATCCAGTGCTATATGTCTTCCTGCTGCCAGGATGAGTAACCCAAAAAAGCATGTATAACCAAATAGTAACCTTGGGAAAATCTTGGCAGCCTATGGTCATTTAATACATCAAAATGTATATGTTTTGAACTACCTCACCTCAGGATGAACCAGAATGAACTTATATGGTATAATACAACATTCCATACCATAGAAGCAACACTTTGAGCAGTTGGCAGTATAAGTGTGGCAGGTTGCTATGAAAGCCAGGGAGTCTCTGGAGTCTGGAGGAAGTAAGCTACTGGCCGTGCTGTATGGATCCTGCTTAAACAGAACTGAAATGTACTAGTTAGGAAGCTGTTATTGTCAGGGTGCCTAGCTAATTCAGTCAGTAGAACATGCGACTCTTGATCTTGGGGTTGTGAAAAATAAATCTTTTCTTGTCTTCTCTCATGAGAATTGTATGAAGAAAGCTAAAACTAAAACTCCATCTTATTTTAGTGGCAAATACTGGGAGTGAAAGAAAAAAATGATATCAGTGTATGTTTTTACCTGCTTATGTAATTTACTAGTTTATGTAATATCTATATTACATAACTTCATCTAAAAATCCTTTTCTTTATTTTTAGGTTACGTTTAGCAAGAATGAATGAAGAGATGCGGGAATCAGAAGGACTTTATGGACAGCCAGGTCAATATTCTACTAATAACCATACTGAAATGCAGTATAAGAAATGCATTCAGGAATTTATTAGTTTACAATTGGAAGATTCGTAGTTCTTTAGCAAACTGACTAATACCCTAGAGTATTTTATATAACTTACTTGTAAATTGTGAGTTGTTATGTATTGTACCTACTGAATTCTTGGGAGTGGCTAACTCCTGAGCCTTTAAAACTCCGTAACTATTCCTACAACAGTACACATTTACTTGCTGTGTTCAACTTTGGCTGCTGACTTCTTCTATCTGCTGTACAGATGTCTTCCATATACATTCCAGTGACGCAAATGGAATGATAACCTATCTTTGTACCCTTACAGCAGCACAATAGTCATTTTCATTTTGGAATTCTCTTTAGCTGTCAAGTGAATATAACAGAGTTGTTTTCTTTTTGTTATTCAGGGAATTTCTATAAATTGTGTTCAGGGAAAAAAACAAATCACCATGTGTTTGGCATATAAAAAGGCAGTATGGCAAATACCTAGAAAAAGTTTACTGAATGAGGAGTTCCGTAATCTGATCTAAAAATAAGTTGTAGGTTTAAAAATAAAATTTACTAGTGGTTTAAGAAGTCCATAAAGAGAATGGAGTTAGCTTAGAAGGTATAAAGAAAAGGTTTCACTTTATTTTAGCTTTGCCCCCAGCAATCATACAGCATCTTTTGGATAAATGTAAGTATTTAGAACAGTATTTCATGAACCTGATGGCAGAGGAGCTTGTTAGAGAAACCTCAACTCAGGATCAGCTCACATCTCATTTTGAGTAATTTTCACCTTTGCATCAAGAAGTCGGGAAAAGGAAAATGTTGCTAATCAGATTTCTTTTTTTGATGAACACATCCTAATTAGATATTCTTCACAAAGAAAAGATTAATAGTTGGATCTCCAGTCTCATGAATTTGAGTATATGAATTACTAATTTGTTTGAAATTCATATACATATTAGTAAAAAATTCCAGGAATTCATGACCAAAATAATTGAGAATATTAGTTTCAATAAGTATATTTGATTTAAAAAAATGAATATTAATATATTATTTTAAAAGGGGCTTAGTAATATCATCTATTCTTCCTGTTTAAATATCTTTTGAAATTTCAGTATTTTATGCTAGCTTTAGTCATTAACTTTTACTTTAACTGGATTAATATATAATTAATATAAATATGGGGCCATTCTTTTCTCAGAGGACTATATCTACTACTTATTGTTGGTCTAGTTTAATAGGGAACAAGTAAGAACTTTGAGACTAGAGGCACTTCAGCTAGATGCTTCTAATCTAGGGTGTCCCATTTTAATCCTATGGATCAGACAGTACTACTGACTCATGGTATACCAAGATGTAAGAGTGCTGATTAAGGGTGAAGTGTCAGCGTTAATTCTGAATTTCACCCATTTGTTTGAAACTTGAATGTTAGATTTTAAATAAGTTATAATTTTGTAACAGAATATACTTAAGTGAGAGTATTACTAGGCCATTTTTGAGGCCTTTGTGTTTAAGCACTTTAAAAATAAAAATTATTCAAAGAATATGACCTGATATTTGTGAGGTTAAGAGTGAACTTCAGGATTTTAAGTTAAATAATTCTTATTCCTGAAATTTTAAACTTAAATGTTTGGTCAGTTGTTCTTTCCTTAAGCTATTTGCTAATGAAGTTACACCCAACTGATTAGTCATAAGGTCAGTGGTCGATTTTCCTTTGGAGTTGGGAAGCTTGAAAGGACAGGGCCTCCATCTTCTTGTGACTTCTAGCTCCACCAAATTGCTTCTGCTGCCACCACTTAGGAGTGCTCAAATGTTTCTTTCACTGTCATTTTATGTATAAGTTTATGTATAAGTTTATAAGTATAAACACTTTCCTTTCCTCAGTGGAAAAATGAATTTTTCCAATTTATTTAACTGGAAATTTGAACAAAAAAGCCTCACTTTAAAAGAATTGTTTTTTTCTGTCACTCTCAAATTTTAGTTTAGAGGTTAAAAATAGATCAGAATTCTGGAGATGGTGTATCAGCAGAATAAAATGAGAGGATAATTTTGATAATAGATCTTTTATGCATTTATGGGGTCTCATGTAAAGCAAAACCATTTTATACTTATACAGATGTGGTGAAATGGCACAGCAGTTGTTCTCTGGCTACTTTTCTTTTCCTTCATGAGTCTTTGGAGAGCAGAAATGTTTGCTCAGGCAGTAGGTCTTTCTTTCCCTCTACTTGTCACTGCTCTTTTTCTCTCATTAATTTTGGTTGATTGTTTTATCTAGATCCTTTTTTTGTTCCCTAGCAATACCTCAGAATTGTGGGTAATTTTAAAATGCAGGTATTTTCAATCTTTGATAATGAAGAGCCCTATCACTTAAAAGTCTCAGATATAATCTTTGGAAATCATGGACTTATTTCAGAGAAGCCCCACTTCTGAACCTTTTATCTACAACCCTGAAACTCCCTGGTTTTTTTTGCAAGGCGCTATAGTAGCACACATTTCCTGAAGAGAGGATGTATCCCTCTATCAGTTCCTACAACTCTTAAGAGGACTGGGTGTGTTGTAAAATACCACGCCCTGCTCTCAGTTGTTGGAAACCACTTTGGTGGTTCCCACAGTGTCTGGCTCTGTGACTCCTCTTGATGGCTGAGTTTCTCAGCCAGTTGAAAGTTCTTGCTTTACAGAACCACTACTGGCTTTGTGACTAGGTTGCTGGCAATGGTTGATCACTTATCAGTTTTCAAAGGAAGCTGTAATCAACCCAGAAAGGGTGGGATCATATACTTGATCACCCAGAGGTGGGGTGTCACGTGCTCAAAGAGGGGAGTGCATTTTAAGAGCAAAATTAACAAAACCTTGGATCATCATAATTGCTGTTGCAATGGATATTCTGAATACCAAAAATCAAAAACATTTTAAACTATCAGTGGACATATAGCAGTGCATATTTTAAAAACTCAGAACTGTCTGGGCATATAGAAAAGTTAATTATTGGAAGAGAAATACAATGTGATTAAGTAATTTAAAGGATATAACTTAGCATTACAAATACTGGGTGATTAGTTGCTAACCATTTATAATAAACTGTTAAATGTACTTCTGTGAACTTTCTAGGGCAGCATATTCTGGATTATTGTTTATGTATTGTAGTATAGACAAGTTATATTTGCCTTGGGAAAAATTCTTAATGATTAAAATTATACTTAAATTTTAAAGAATCACATTGAAGTTCAATTTATGTTAATGATATTAAATATCTTAGTCACTATTGTTATTGTAATGTTTGCTTTTTGATAATACATTTGAGACCTAAGAAAGGTATTTTATTGATAGTCCATTAATTAATGTTTTGTTAGAAACTGAACGTTAACAGGAAGTTTTGTGTGTGTGTGAAGGTGAGACTTCTTTTTGTATTGTATTAACTTTTAAAATGTATTCGTGAAACCAATGATTAGTGTAGCACCAACACTTTCCTTCAAGGAAGCATTTAATTCAGTGAATAAAAGATCTTATAATTTGTTTTGCATGGTACAATGGTTCTACTAAAACGTACTTGTATAATAGGTACTAGGTGATTTAAGAACAAAAGCTGGAAAACCACAAAAAGAAAAAAAACCCTACAGTTTGTTATACAGAATATGCATTGCTAATAGTAGAAGCCATATATTGCCATTGTACTGTTGTATACTTAAGAATGCTCATCTGGTGCTATCTGTAAACTATTTGACATTAGCGTCTGCTAGATTCTTCCTATTTCTTCTTGAATGTATAATGTGTGCCTTTTAAGTTACTTCTGGTGTTGAATGGTAGAATCAGTGTGTTATTTTTGTATTATAATCTGCACTTTACACTTCCTTGGAAAGTAAAATTCCGGATTCTCAAGTTTAAATAGTATTTTAAAAATATTTCTAATGTTTACAATAAATATTTTAAATATTTTAATTCAACATCTAAGATAAGAATTTTTAAATATTTTGTATGGTTTGTTAATTGATTTTTAATGTTAGTCTCTTCTCAGTTTATTTTATATCTTTTAGAATGGCTAAAAATGGGAATAGATTTGTAGTTTGTCTTTTAATGTGATAGTTTAACTTTTAAGAAATCATGGGTGTAATTGGATTGTCCTAACAGTTGTTCTAGTATATAAAATTTTATTTTTATTGTTTTAATAACATAATATGAGTTAGATGCTACTCTTAGCCAACCTATTAAGATTTTCTTCTTACTGTATTTTTTCTTTTTAAAGTAGACTGACTAATTCAGGTCATGAGAACATTTCCAGGACTAAATGGAAACTATATAGAGATTTTAATAACTTGCTTTTTACATAGACTAAATACAAAATGTGACTAAATATTAAAAGTATTAAAAATTTTTTATTGAAAAATTTGGGTTATGCTGTTAGACCTTTTTACTAGATCTTTATTCCTCTTCCCCAACTTTTTTCTGATTTTCTAGCTTTTGGTATGACACCTATTGCCTCAAAAATCTCGCTTATTAAAAGCTGACAAAACTTACTGCACTATTAACGGCTGTAGCAATGAGTTTGTAATAAGATGGATGCAAGATATCTTAGGGGAAATAATTATAAAACCCTGTTGCAGCAGTAATCATTTAAAACAGTACTTGATGGTTTAAATTTTGAAAATAGAACTATGCTAAGCTGTGTAAAGCTAATGTTTAACGGGAAGTATTCATGACGAAAGATTCATCTTGAAAATAAGATTTTACTTTATACAGATGCTTTCTCTGAGGAATTAATCTTTATGTATTCATATATTTAGTTTCTCATGAGGGCAAGAAAAACAGTATTCAGTCTGATATAGTATCAGTATCTATAATCTTCTCTACAAGCATATTTGTATGTATATACATATGTGTATTACTCTAATTTAACAGACATCTTTGGTATCTGTTCCTGTTTTGTCATAGCACTCTTGCTCATATGACCTACAGTAAACAAAAAACTTCTGACTAAATGTGAAACTGACTTTATATAGTAATTTTCTAGGCTTTATTATTTTATAAACTCAGTAAGCAGTGGATTAGGTGCATTAATTTTAGTTCAACATTCAAGTTTGAGTAAAGAATTTCTTTTTCACATGCTATTTAAATTAAAATGCCTTTTAACTAAAAGATAATATTAAAATAGGCTTTTTTTCTCACCTGATTATCAGTTTGTCTTATTAATAACTTGCATCCATCAGAAGCATTAGTATTTGTTATTGGTCTTTTCTTTTGGCCTTGATCAAGGGAAATACTTATTTAAAGAATGCCTTGTTTACTATACCTCATTTAGAATGACTTTAATTTCTGTGTAAATAAATGTATTTCTTTACATTGCTTTAAAATACTTGAATCTCTGCTCTTTTCTAACTCTGAGCTTTCCTCTGTGGCTGCATCTGAGGTGCTTTTTTCAGGTATAGCTTTTTTTCCTTTCACTATATGCTTTTCCAGCATTTATATATGTTAGTCTTTGTTCTTCCAAAAGTGTTCATCTGAGCAAAATTTGACTAAGACTAATTATGATATAATTGCTAGCCATAAAAATGAATGTTATTAATCTTTCATTATATACATTTAAAAAGTGTCTTTATTTTACTTTCATGCAGGTGATGAAACCTACCAGGATATTTTTCGTGATTTTTCCCAAATGGCATCCAATAATCCAGAGAAACTAAATCGTTTCCAGCAAGATTCGCAGAAATTCTGAGTTTTTTTAAGGGGAAAATATTAAATTGAATGATCCCCTAATGTGTATATCTGAAATCTTACAAGTTTTTACTGCTTTAACTCTACTTAATTTTAGTAGGTATTGAGTGGTTTGGAAAAAAGGTACCCATTCATTGATATTTTTTATAAATTAAAACATAGGTCTCTAGTAGTTGGGAGAGGAACCTACTTTAGGACCTCTTTTATTAAAAAGAAAGTCTCTTTAAAAGGCTATTTTTTATAGACAAAGTTAAATCTAGACTTAGGCTATCTCTAGGTTACAAGATGCTAATAGTTTGGATGAAGTCTCTGTTTTTGCCAATGGGTGGTAGCATTGATTTTTTTTTTCTGTGCATCATGCCCAGGACCATTCAGTCAAGCATGTCTGCATCAAAATGAGAGCCAACTGTCCTGCCTGCCTGAAGAATATGTCTTTCCTTTAGCTTCCCTAATGAATTTTGGTGGTTCAAAAATACTTTTTTTGTTGTTTTGTTTTGTTCTCTGGCATCCTATCTGTTATACACACAATATGGAATGTAATTCTCAGAGTTGGGGAATATGTTTCCTTCATTTGCTCATAAATGTAGTGATATTCCTTAGATGTCTGGTTATTATGTACGTAAATATACATGTAATGGCTGTACAAGTAGACGTAACTCAGTCTTTCAGATTTATCCCATTTTATGAAGCATAAAGAAGCCCTTAACAATTTTTTTTTTTTTTTAATAACCAAAAGAACCTTACTTACAGAAGTTGTAGTCCTTCATTGTTGGGTTGGTTTCCTAAAACCTTGACAAATTTATTGATGTAATAAAACTATGTTTCAAAGGTTACTTGAATGTTGAAAATTATACTTTTATCAGATTATAACTTTCAAATGAGAAGTTATAATGTAGAGCACTTTTGTATTCAGATTTCTCCTTTTCAAGATAACTTTGCTATTGCACTAAGTGAGAGAAAAATTTCTGGAAAAGAAAAAACTCAAGGTGTTATTAGCTTATACTAAAATATGTAATGATAAATTGCTTTTTAATTTTTTCAACATCTATCCTTTATACACAGTATACAGTATTTTAAATTATACCATCTATGTATCTTCAGTAGTTGGTTACATGAAACACCCTTGAATTCCAGAACATGGATCTACTAATTTACACGTAAATTCTATAAATTTGTCTGATGCCATCTTTGATTGACATATCTTGTCAGAAGTACAAAATAATTAAGTAATTTGCCTTATGGTTTCTAATATTGTCAAGAATTAAGTTTAAACTTCTTTTACATGTGTCATATTATTGATACTCAGTTTCTAAATAAGAGTTTTTAAAATTTGCATTACCAAATAAGTAGAAAAATTATATTTAACTTGGTAGATAAAATACATTTTAAACATAAAATTTCCTAACATCCCTCCCTCCAGTAACTAGAGTTTTTTAAGTTGATTGCTTGTCAAATCAGGATTTGTCTAAACAGGAATTAGACTGAAGTAAATTCATGTCACAGAAAAGTTTCCATATTTGGCCAAATTGTATGCATACAATGCTTATTTAGTAATAATCACTGTATATTAGATAAGGATAAAATATATTTATGTGTTATTTCTAAGAAAATGTTAACTTCCAAAGCCTGTATTTTAATTACGACAGTAACAAAAATATTAAATCTTCCCTGTTTCTCACCTCAGAGTCACAGATCATCTGGTTTTGCACAGGTCTGGTCTGTAACATTTTTATTAGAGTGTACTTTGAAGTTGTCCAAAAAGTTCAAGGATAAGTTATGTTAAAAATATGTTAAAATGAACAGAAAGAAAAAGAGAAGCTCACTTTTCCTTTGTAGTGCCTATTCCAGTTAATCACAGGGCTTCACTTCTAAAGCTCCTGACCTTAATCTGAGGAAGCCTGAACAGTTTTGCTTTTGGATCCAGCCATTGGTGCTCCAGATCATCTCTGGGGCCTCTGGTTGTGAAGGCAGTTCCTTATGACACTCTTACCACTGTGGCTGGAGTCATGAGTTTTATTAATGTAGTAGTACTTAGTTTCTACTTCAATTTAATGGTTAGAGATGTATTTGAAGATAATCATGGTTCTGAATATCTAAAACTAAATCTTTATCAGTATAGGGAGCCTGACAATACAAAAATACATTCCAGTGGCTTGATTTCTTGAATATGCCGTGACCCAATTTGGATGAAATTTGGCAGAAGTGATGCAGTAAATATAGCAAGGCTCTAAAGTAAATTAATAGTTATAAGTAGTTACAAAGTAGATTGGCTCTTACCAAGGTGAATTTAGCTGCGCCAACTAATAGCTTTTACATAGTATGTAACAAATTTTTCTCTGAATTTTTCTCAATGCATTATGAGAAATTACAGTGTGAACAATGTTAATCATACTTTTAGGATTCATAAGTCAATGTGATAGCTCTTTGTTTTCTTTCCTTAACTGATCTGCTTATATTAGTTTCTGGTTCCTTGTCAGTGCTCTATTAGCTTATTGTTACTAGCACATTAACTTAAAAGCTAGATTAACATCAAAATAAAATAGCAGTACTATGAAGAGCTCATAAAATGCAATCTCACGCCAGAACTAGACTAAAGGTAATTGAGTAGTTATTTGCAGTTTATGTTTAAGATTTCTGAGGTTTTTAAAATTTACCTTTGTTACAATTCTTAGAAACTCAGAAATTTCTAGGGATTCGGTACATTTCCAGGGATTCAGAACCTAATTTTTACTGGTCTTTACTGTAGATTTTAGTGAGCTTTGATGTTTACTTTCCAAAACATATAATTTAATTTGGAATATGTACTTAGGTTCTTCATGAGTGCATGTTGAAAAAAAAATTATACCTTCACAGTCTCAACTTAAGTTTGTGATGTGTTAGGCAGTATTTTAAAAAATATAATTTTACACATGTAAGGTATGGTGACAATAAACCAAATTGTATTTAAGACTAAACTTAGTACTCATACGTTCCCATAGCACTCGCATATTGTCATATTAACTTTCCTGTTTGATAGCACTTTTGATCATGGACAGGAGCAGGAAAAATGATGTACTTTTATAGAATTATGACCAGAATGACTTCCACCTGCATGATATACGGAAAGAGCACTGACTAGTAGTTACTACCCTTTTTGGATTCAGAGCTTCTCAGAAATAAAATGAGTGGATAAACGTGGTGAAACTAACACCATCATTTTGTGTGCTGTTCTGCTCACAGTGTACTTTGACATTACTTTATCTCACCTGATTCTGACAGTAGGACTTCTGCGATATTAATCTAAGAATGCCAACATTTCTCATCTTTGATCCTGGGCTGCTCCTCTTGGTTTACAGAGGGGAGTCATTGATTTGCTGGTTGGTGGCGTAGCTGACACCAGAACCCCTGTCTGACTGACTACTAGTCGGAGGCACTTTACTTGTATCAGGAAATGTTTTGAAATCATTGTAAAGTAGCAAAATCTGATAATGACTGCCAGCTTTCCTTGTGTTTTCATAACAAAGACTCCAAATATTTGGTTATAAAATTACCTTGAAGGAATAGATATGGATTTGAAGACATTGAATGGTAGGAAACATTACATTTTTGTAATAACAAACATTAATGAAGCCAAAACATGGTAAGGTGATTTTAATTTACCATATACTTATCAAATTCTTGATGCTTCCAAATGAAAGGTAACTAAAAGGGGCTTGGATTCAGTTTGGCTGAATAATGACATCTATAAACATGGCTTACTTGTAGACACATCCTTTCCCAATTACATAGATTTATCCACTTAAAATAATGAAATAATAAGGGAGGGAAATAAGGTTTGATTAATCTTTTCTCTGCATTGGTCTTTTCACTATATTGTGTTTTAGATTTCCATATTTTTCCTCAACAACCTCCTTGTTTGGGTATTAATTTTAAACAGGGAAAGCTTGCTACATTATGAAGATTGCTGGCTCCGTTTATTTTAACAAAGGCTAAAGGTTAACTTTTGGAAATGATGAGCTACTTTTCTACATGTGTTTATTTGTGCTTTGTGGTATTTCTGGATCATTCCAGTCATAAAGATTTATTATTTGTAATATTTCTTGCTACCTGTGAAAAGGCATATTTTAAAGAATGTATAACCAACACTCCATTTACTTTTTATTAGTATGTAGAGGATTTGTATCTAATTCATGAATGTAGTTTTACTGTAGTTTGTTATTGTAAATGGAGCAAAGTACATATCTTTATAGTTATTCTAAAATGTACATTATGTAAGAATTGTAAATATTATACTTGATTAAATACTTTGTATGCTGAAAAATTATGATAATAAGTCAATAAAAATCTCACCTCTGGCATAGTTCTTTTATGCTCAGACTTCCACTTTATTGTGAACTATAACTGCGGACATATCTGTTAAGAGCTGTCATGTTTAGGGCGCCTGGGTGGCTCAGTCAATTAAGCGTCTGTCTTCAGCTCAGGTCATGATCCCGGGTCCACCAGGTAGCCTGCTTCTCCTTCTGCCTCTGCGTCTCTCTCTCTGTCTCTCATGAATAAATAAATAAAATCTTAAAAAAAAAAAAAAAAGAACGGACATGTTTAAAGTCTTATATTCCTTTCCAACTCTCACATTGATCTAGTTGACCTTATCTGCTGACTGCTTCAATCAGGAAATCCATTTTCATCTTTTAAATATTTTCTTCCTGATCACAGAGCTGTATGCATTTATTAGCTAAAAATGACAAAGGCTTTTTTTTCCAATTATTTTCCATTATGATTGACATCGGTTGAAGTTCCCCATCTAGGCAACACATTCACACTCAATCCTTTTAATAAACAAAGACATGTTTTTATATTAATTGAGATAGAAGAAATGGAGGTTTGAAAGAACAGACCTGGAAGTGAATCACCAGCTTTTGCCTTTTAAGTTAATTAAAGGCAGATACATAAAACTTTTCTGTGTAACTTACTTTATTCCACTTCATTTCATTTTCAGAATGGTTCTGTGAAGAGAACCCACACCAATAGTGAGTAAATGTTTTAAATGAAAAAAAACAACCTACTTTTTTCTATTGCAAAACAATGCTTTTTCATTGTAGAAAAATGTTTAACAATAAGTAAAAAAGATAATCATCCATAATTCCATCATCTGCCTGTGCTCCCAATATGGTCTCTACTAGCCACGTGTGGCTATTGAAATTAACTAAAATTAGACAAAATTGAATTAGACAGAATTGAAGAGTTGAATTATTCGTCACACTGCTACATTTTAATAACTCAGCCACATGTGCCTAGTGACTACTGTTTTGAAAGGACAGGTTGTAGAACATGTCCATCATTGTAGGAAATTCTGTTGAATGGCATTGAGGGGGAAACTTAATTTCTTGGTATATATCTTTCTAGAAACTTGGTTGTATTTTTGTTAATATACAACGGGACCATACTGTTACCTGTGTCTTTCACTTAATAAATGGGGAACAGATTTTTAAGTCCCTAAATGTTATGCATCACTTTGGGGAGGATTTTAAAAAGTCTTTATTATGGAAAATTTCAAACATAAACAAAATAGAATAATTTCAATAGCTAGTAGCTCATGGCTAACATTGTCTTATCAATACTACCACCCATTTTTTTCTCTTTCCCAGATTTTGAATCAAATCTCAAGACATTTCACTAACAAATCATTCAGTATGTATCTCTAAAATAAAAAAGTCAATCACAACATCTTATTTCCTTAAACTATAAAATTATATTGTCAGTATTCAAATTAAGTTCTTCATTAATTTTGAAGAGTTTCCACTTGGAGTTTGTCGAACACATCACTTTTAATAACAGCATCATTATTTTTGTTTAACCACTTTATTGATGAATATTTGATTCTAATTTCTTGCCATCTTAAACTGAGCTCTGCTTTATCCTTATGGCTAAATGTTTGCATACATTCTTAATTGTTTTCTCAGGATGAATTCCCAGAAGTAAAAATGCTGATTCACAATGGGTGGACATATTTTTGAGGCTAATTCAGTGAGTCAGGTATTGAGGATATTACGGTAAAAAAAAATAAAAGGTAGATGTACTTCCTATTTTCTTGAGATCTTGCTTCTTGCAATGGAGAAGGATGGGACTGAATAGTTTATAGGTGACCCTCATGGGACTGTTGGAGGATAGTGCCTCACCTGGACACTGGATGGCTTGGTGTTTAGAGACCACTCACCAAGGCAGTGACATCTAAGTCAAAGTTTGATGCAGAAGGAGAGGTTGGCTGTGGGAAGATCTAAGGCAGTGCTTTACAAACTTTGGTCTATAAAAGATGCACTATTGAGGCCCAGACTCACTGATGATGCATAGGGCTTGATTCTCTGTGTTTTTACCTAGCTCCCCAGGTGCTTCCAAGGCCAACCAAAATCTGGGAACCTCCGTCTTGGAGAGAAACATTCATCACAATAGGAGAGAATTGAGAGTGCACTTAGGGGCCAGAAAGATTTTAGTTATTGCCAAGGTGCCTTCCAGAAAAGTACCCACCCTCCATCTGCTGTAGAGGGAAGTGTCTCTTTCTCTGTATCCTTGGCAATATTGGGTACTAGTCAATATGAAAAAAATCTGATCATCTACCCAGTATTACAGATGGAGAAGTCTTGACCAAAGTGAGAACTGAAAGAGTTATTGTGCTTACAAAGTTCTTTGTTGAGCTGGTTCTACACCCAGCTTTATCTGTTTTGAGGAAACAGCACATGTCACCACGTGGCACACTGCATACCTTTCCTTATTCTGTTTTCTCCTGCTAGAATATAAGCTGTATGAGGGCAGAGATTTCTGTTTTCTTCCACTGCTGTAACTCTCAGGCACTACTGTGCTTGATACGTGGGAGTCACTTGTTATCTTTTGAATAAATGGCCACCTTCATTTAACTCCTGTTTTAGTTTCCAGCCAGCAATATATTTCAGAAAGTTGCATCATTAATTTTTCTTTATGGTCAAAGAATTGGGAATGAAGAAACAACATGGAGATAAAACTAGTTCGAGAATTTTCCTTTCTATGAAAATTTCAAATTATCTTGTTTACTCCTTTTTTATCCATAAATACCAGGAGTAGTGATCTTGTAAAGGTCTGGAAAATAAAATAATTGAATAAATTCTAGAATACGTGGCATAAGGAAAAGCCACATTATTGATGTGAAGGTGAGGGGCACAACTCCAGATTTTTTATTAGTGAACAATTAGAATATAATAATAGAGCTGTAGCACACTGCTGTGGGGATAATATGGAACATATCTGTAATTACCCTAGAAAAGCTATCGTCACTATATTTGGATACTTGTTGGCTATTTAGCCCTTTTGTAGAGTTTGGTGTTTCTAGCGTAGTTTATATTGTTTGCTAAGTGTTAGGCACAGTTCTAACTGCTTTTTATGTATTATTTTCTTATAATCCTATGAGGCTTAGGTACTAGTATTAGCCCTGTTTTCCAAATGGGTCTTATTAAGCTCAGATTAAGGATCCTGTCTGAAGTCTAACAATTAGTCATGCTTAACTTGGAGAGCTTGCTCTTGTAACCAATGTCTGCTGAAGGTTGTGGTAAAATACACACAACCCAGGGCTCGAATTATTGCTTTGAGTGTGAGTCTTGGCTAAAAGCTTGGGCATTGGCAGAAGTAAGATTTGGGTTGAGATCTGGCTCTGTTACTAGCCAGCTAAGTTTGGGCAATATATGCTCTAAACCTCAATTTCCGCAATTGTAAAGTGCAAATAATAACTCTGCTTCTTAGGGTTGTGAGGATTAAAAGAGCCCATCACTCGAGTTAATTTAGCTATTGGGTTACCTTCCCACCCCCACAAGGTAATTAGTATGTATTGATCTTTTTACTCAGCCCATTTCAGAGTTCCAATTTTTTTCCCCAGAAAACTGTTAATACGATTGAAAAGAACAAGAGTTAAAAAACAACAACAACAAAAAACAACAAGAGTTAAAAATAAGATGCATTGTGGGGCGCTTGGGTGGCTCAGTCGGTTTAGCACCTGCCTTCAGCTCAGGTCATGATCCCAGGGTCCTGGAATAGAGCCTGGCATTGGGCTCCCTGCTGCGTGGGGAGGAGCCTGCTTCTCCCTCTCCTTCTGCCTGCCACTCTGTCTACTTGTACTCTCTGTCAAATAAAAAAAATCTTACAAAGTAAAATGAGATGCATTGTGGTTCTGGGTACCAGTCACTTTGACCAATAAGAGCATGGCACAGTAAACTGCTGAGTGATAATTTGTATGTGCATTTGCCCATGCATTTTCACCTCCGCGACCTTCAAGCATGCAGATCATTTGTACATGTTTAAATGCTATAGTATTATCATCAGTCCTTAGAAGACTGAAGTTAATAAGGTGTGTTTTTTTTTTTTTTTTTAGTTAATTAGTTTTTATGTAGTTGTCAAGTGTCCCAACGGTCTAAGGTCAAAACCGTAACCGTGTGACCTTGGGTAAGTTACCTCAGTGTGCCTCAGTTAAAATTTTGAAAAACGACTTGGTACGTCTTGAGATTCTCCTAAGGTGTTAGTCTGTTAAAAAAGAAAGGTCTGCGGCGTTACTTCCCCGGACTTTGGAAACTATCTCCAAGTCGTGGGCAGCGGGGTCCCCCTGCTGGCCACATCCTTTACATGGCCTCAGGTGCCCGTGGGCTGGGCAGGCCATTTGCACCTTAGGTGGCATTTCTCATTTACCGTGAACGAGGAAGGAGCGTGTTAGTTTAAATTCCCTAGCCCCAGCTAGTCTCCCAGGTGTGAAGGGAGTCGGCGGGGAGAGGACTTAAAGCCTCCAAACATTTCGGGGAGAAAGGTATAGAAATACAATTTTTCACTTTTTGTGCGTCCAGTTTAGTGTTTTTGCTAACCGAACGTCCTGCGTTGGGGCGCCTCTATACCTTTCAAGGCTCAGCTTCGATTTCTAGCGCCTGGGTCTGGGCGTTGAGGATGCCCAGTTTCAACAGACCTTCCTTGCAGCCCCGCTGGCTTTCTCGAAGTCTGAGTCCTTACCCACCGCCCGATCCTTCGGGTCTTGAATCCCGCTAAATCTAGGACCCAGCGGCTGCCGAGTAGCCCCGGCCCCGCCTCTCCGCGCATCAGCGCCCGCGGATTGGCTCCGGGCAGCGCGGCCCCGCCCCCGCCATGGCCGCTGCCCGCCGCCTGGGCCACTAAGTGGCTGCCAGGGTGCTGGTGTCCGCTGCCGGTTCCCCGCTGCTCTCTCTGCCGGCGGGTGGTGCATGGGTCGGCGAGGCGGGCCCTCATGCTCTCGGGCCATGGCGCGCCTGGCCGCTGTGCGCTCCCACTACTGCGCACTGCTGTTGGCCGCGGCGCTGGCCGTCTGTGCTTTCTACTACCTCGGCTCGGGCCGGGAGACCTTCTCCAGCGCCACCAAGAGGCTGAAGGAGGCCCGCGCCGGGGCCCCCGCCGTGCCCTCGCCGCCCGCGCCGGAGCTGGCGCGGGGCTCCGTGGCGCCGGCCCCGGGCGCCAAGGCCAAGAGCCTGGAGGGCGGCGGGCCCGGGCCGGTGGACTATCACCTGCTGATGATGTTCACCAAGGCGGAACACAACGCCGCGCTGCAGGCCAAGGCCCGCGTCGCGCTCCGCTCCCTGCTGCGCCTTGCTAAGTTCGAGGCGCACGAGGTGCTTAACCTGCACTTCGTGAGCGAGGAGGCCAGCCGCGAGGTGGCCAAGGCCCTGTTGCGGGAACTGTTGCCGCCAGCTGCCGGGTTCAAGTGCAAGGTGAGCGGGGCTGCGGCTGGGGGCTCCGGGCGGATGGCCCACCCTATACATTCATCTGCTCCTCCCACCTCGCCCCATTGCCCCAGCTTTGCCCCAGCTTTGCCCAAAACGTGTTTCGCGGTATGCTGGAGACAGCGTCCGGGAGGCGTGCCCAGGAGCCAGAAGCACTCAGCCCGTGCGGGAGTGCTGCGGGGCGTGGACTCATTACCCTGACCCGTGCCCCACCCGTTAAGTCCCTCGTCTCCCGTTTGGCTCGCCCCCTCTCTGCTGTCGTTGCAGGATTCTGCACTGCCTTCGCAGTCTGCACTTTTTATTCTCAATCTTTGACTTTTGAGGTTGGAACGGGTCGTTTGAAGGCAGTAGTCATCTGATGCGGACGGAGTCTGTGTCCAGGGTCTTAGGTCGTGTGAACTGAAGTTGCAGTCACATTTCTTGTATTTCAGTCAGAACTGCCTAAGCCCAAACCCAGACAGTGTGAACCACCTCATCCCCTCTCTGTACCTTCTTCTTCCCTAGTCTCAAGGCTCACGAACCCATTTAGAGAAGCCACCAGTAACTCTGAGGGAGGAAGCAGAAGCTCTAAGAGGTACAGATACCATCTGGGGAGAGCACAGCAGAACTAGCCACCTTGCCCCAGACTGGACCAACCTGCTTCCTTGGTAGCTCTGCTCCCACCTCTCTCCCTCATCTCCCATGATCTCCCAGCTCTGCTTGTCAGAGATTAGCTTCCTGGCTTAGTGTTAATTGCTTCAGTGAAGTTGCTAGCCTCATTTTGACCTAATAGTTGCACAAAGGGCATCCAAGGTCTGATTTTTGGATAAGACTAGGAGGTGATCTTAAAGGATGGAGACTGATAGTGGAGGAAGGGGTAGTGAGGTAAGAGTAATGTTCCGTGTGTTTGTGTCCAGTGAGTGATGGGGGAGCTGCTGCCCGGATCCTGCAGGGTTCAGGGGTCTCTGGCAGCTCAAGTCCAACTTCCAGGAGGGCTGTGTTGTGGGCTTGGCCCTCCTCTCCAGCCTTGCTTTTCATCCTCCTGTGTGCACCTTAGATTTTGAGTGTGCTGAATGTGCCTTTACATAAGATGTATTCTCTGCCCAGGATGTCCTTCCTTTCCTCCTGGGCCCTTGGCTACTCTTTACTTAGCTTTCACTGTCCCTGGAATGTCCCTAGACTTGGGGACTGTCTGTGCCTAGCCTTCCACAGCTTTCCATTCCTGCTTCTCCTCATAGCCCACAAAGTCTGTCTCCTGCTCAGAACAAGTAAGCCTGTCTGGAGCACCCACCATAGTCAGGGAAGGGCACTCGGGCCTGGACTTCATGCTGTAGGAGGCCCAGAATCCAGGTCCTTGACCCACTCTCTGACCTGGGGTTTTTCAGCCTGGGACCCATCACAGTTTACCTAATTGGAATCTCAAGGTGAGACCTGGCAGCCTGTCCCAGGTGATCCCTAGTACTCTAATGCTTGAGAAACGCTGTGCTGGTCCGAGGGAGAAAACCAAGAGCCCTTGATCAAAGGGCCAGTCTGGGCAGAGCTGGGATTTGACAGGGTCTCCAAACACCACCCTGAAGACCAGCATTGTCATTTTATCACTTTATGGAGTCAGAGGTAGCAACTTGGGCCAGATCTCTACCCAGCCCTTTCTCTCCAGCTCAACACAGCAGAGTGCACTTGGGGCTGTCTAGCTGCCAGGCCTTTGCTGTGTCGTGCTGCCATCGGGACCCTCTTTCTCTCTCCATCTCCAGGTCTTGGTCATCTGTAGATACCATTGCCTCTTTGGAGCCTTTCAGGGAAACCCCATCAGAAAGACATGTCTTCCTCTTCCTCCTCCTCCCTGGTGCACACTGGTGCTATGAATGTGTTGGGTCTTCTCTCCAGTCCCCTGATGCCTGGCACAGAGTCTGCACCAGAAATATTGGCCTTGGGGCCAGGTTCCCATCATGGTGCCTGTTTCCTGCTCTCTCCCTCTGCCGTGCTCTGTTCGGACAGCCATAGGTCACCAGGCCCTGGAAGTAGCTGTGGGGGGACATGAATTGAGGCATGACCGATGAGGGTCTGGAGGCTTTGTAGCTAGATGGCTGTAGTCAGAGAACAGTTTGTTGGTTTCAGCCTAAAATCCTTCTGGTTAGTTTCGAGGTCAGATTTTTGTGAATCTGTTTTCTGTCTGATAAAAGGTGCTCTTTTTCCCCTTAAATATATGGTCCTGGAAGATTGGCTTCATTTTACTGGTCATTAGATTCTCCCTCAGGTTTGGAATATTCAAAGGAATATTCCAATATTCAAATATTCAAATATTCAAAAGGAATGCTTTTTCTGGCATCACTTCACATATGCTTCTCCCTCTGCCTGGAGTGCCCCCTTGCCCCAACCCCCATCCTTAGCTCTCTCTCAGGTTTCAGTATAAATGTCTTTTCCTTGGCAAACCTTTCCTGAGCGCCCATTACATACTTTCTTAGCACCAAGCCCTTTTCCTTAGTAACACTTATCACTGTTGTAATTATACAATGAATGAATTATTTGTCTACCTTTCCAGACAAGGTAGACAGAGGGCGTGGACCCTGACTTCTCTTAAATGTTGTATCCCCAGCACCTGACATCGTGCCTTCCATATGGAAGCACATTTCATACGAAGAATTAATCTCTAAGTGTTAGTCAGGAAGAAGGAAACTGTAGACATTCTCACCCTGGTTGCATCAGGGCTGGGAGGGGTCTTCAAGAGCATATAGTACGATGGGTGAAAAGACTTGCCCAAGGCCACTTGGGGAGTTACTGACCTGGCTAGGACTAGACCCATGTCCTGGGTCAGTGCTTTCCCTTTCTACCATGTTTCTTCTTTATTTTTCTCCTGAGGTTTTATTTAAATTCAAGTTAGTTAACATATAGTATGGTATTGGTTTCAGGAGTAGAATTTAGGGGTTCATTATTTACATATAACACACAGTGTTCATTCCATCAAATGCCCTCCTTAATGCCCATCACCCAGGAACCCCATCCCCCCCACCTCCCCTCCAGCAACCCTCCATTCTCTATAGTTGCGTCTTCTATGATTTGCCTCCCCCTCTGTTTTTTTTTTTTTTTTTAAGATTCTATTTATTTATTAGTTAGAGAGAGAGAGCGAACACAGGCAGACAGAGAGGTAGGCAGAGGCAGAGGGAGAAGCAGGCTCCCTGCCCAGCAAGGAGCCCGATGTGGGACTCGATCCCAGGACCAGGATCCAGGATCCAGGATCATGACCTGAGCCGAAGGCAGCTGCTTAACCAACTGAGCCACCCAGGCATCCCTCCCCCTCTGTTTTTAACTTATTTTATTGTTCTTTCCCTTCCCCTGTGTTCATCTGTTTTGCTTCTTAAATTCCACATATGAGTGAAATCATCATATACCATGTTTCTTCTTTAAGGAACATTTCTGTCTTGTAAGGTAAGGCAGTAAGAACAGTTTAGTCTTAGGAGAAGAGTTGGCTTGAAGTGTGTGAGGACACCTTGGGGAGAGGAAGGCAGCTCCCTGCCCACCCACCTGTCTGGAGACCACCTGCTCCCTCAGCATGGGCTCTTAAGAGGTTGCCGCCATGTCTGTAAGCTGCAGAGCAGAGCTCTGGTGAGCCGATGTGGAAATTGTGCCCACATCCAGAGATCTCTTCTAAGGCCATTTTCAAGGGAAATTGAAATACCTTTTAGCTGGGGGTGCCTGGGTGGCTTAAAGCCTCTGGGTTAAAGCCTCTGCCTCCAGCTCAGGTCATGATCCCAGGGTCCTGGGATTGAGCCCCACGTTGGGCTCTCTGCTCAGTGGGGAGCCTGCTTCCTCCTTTCTCTCTGCCTGCCTCTCTGCCTACTTGTGATCTCTGTCTGTCAAATAAATAAATAAAATCTTTAAAAAAAAGAAATACCTTTTAGCTGAAATGGTTGTAGAAATAAGCCACAGACATTATTAGTGACCTCAGATTATATTTTGGTTAATTAAATCTTAGCCAAGGAACTATTCACTTAACCAGAAAAATCCTGTGTCCATTATTATTGAAGATCTTTTGAAATCTACTGGTTTGTCTCCTAATGGTATGGAAGTCTATTACGTCTGCACTTATTTAATAAGCATCCAAACCTGCTGTGTTCCAAGCACCAGGTTAGGAGCTACTGGCATGTGTAAGTAGGTCTGTTGACTGACGGCATCAGAATCACATGGGCAGGGGGTGCCTGGGTGGCTCAGTCGTCAAGCGTCTTTGGGTTCAGGTCATGATCCTGGGGTCCTGGGATCCAGACCCACGTTGGGCTCCCTGCTCAGCAGAAAGCCTGCTTCTCCCTCTCCCACTCCCCCTGCTGGTGTTCCTTCTCTTGCTGTGTCTCTATCAAATAAATAAAGAAAATCTTAAAAAAAAAAAAGAATCACATGGGCATGCTTATTAAAAATTCAGAATCCTGGGCTCTGCCCCAGCCTGTGGGTCAGAAGCTGCTGGGTAGGCTCTGGGAATCTGAATTTGGATGGAGTTGCAGGGGCTGGTGTGGGAGTTCACTGCCCTAAGGGGATACAGGAGCACCTGGGGCTCTCTTCCCGAGCTTTAAGGCCCAGTTCAACCCACTTTGGCCCTCCTCTCTGTGCAGCCTTCCCTGGGAGCACAGTGCTTGGCTCATGGTAGGCATTCAGGAAACATTTGGCTCGACTGCTCTCTGTCCTCCAGGCGCTCCTGGTTGGGCTGGCCTGGGCAAGGCTGCGGCATTCGTTCATCTTGCATAAATGCTGCTTTTATGATATGCCTTCCACTCAGAACCTCCTGACTCACTTTCATCCCGGATTAGTCCTACGGTGTGTGGCTTTAGTTTCCTGGCCCTGCCTTTCCTCCCCAGGCTGTGGAAGAAGCTGTCCCTTCTCATGGGGTTTTGCTCACTCTGCTTCTGAGCCATCTGTTGCCCCATTCTGTTTGTCAAGAGGAGTCCTACCCTTGTAACACTTATATCCAGATGTGTCTTTTTCATCAGCCTTCCTTGCTTTATCAGGTTTAATAGAATATGCCGTGGAAATCCCAAATTGTGGTGGCTTATGCAAGATTGAGGTTTATTTCTCATGTAAATGGAAGGTCAGAGGTGGCATTCCTGGTGGTCTGGGGGCTTCTTGAAGTCGTGAGGGTCCTAGGCTCCTTGCACTGGCTGTGTCACTCTCCCTAGGGAGTGACCTTGTCCTCATGGGCCAGGCCGGCTGCTACAGCTTTGGCCATCACATCTGTGTTTTGGTGGCAGGATGGAGGAAGAAGCAAACAAAGACTACGCCATTAAAAACAGGGGTTCAGTTAATCAGGAAGTGGAGGAGAGCAGGTTTGGTGTAGAGGACTGGCCATCCCTGCCCCACCCCTGAAGAGCCCTCCTAGGCCTGACCAAGCACCTGTCATATGTAGGACCCTGATTCACAGCTACGGAGGACACTGACGTGGGTCAGGCACAGCCATCCAGGAACCCACACTGCTGAGCGTCACCGACCCATTCATCCTGTCATGCTGCAAAATGCAGGGGTTGGGTTGGGCATGAGATGACCCTGAGGGGGTGAGACAGCTCTGAATTGCAGCCCCAGTTGGCCAGTTACTAGCTGGGTGACCGTGGGTCAGCCACCTCGATGCTCTGGGCAGATGCTCTGGGCAGATGCTCTGGGCCTCCGAGGCCTTGTCTGTAAATGAGGGTCAAACCCCACCCTATCCCACGCAGTGGCGAAGATTCGATGCTGCCCTTCTGCCCTGCGTCCAGCCGTGAGCTGCTGCGTGGCTGGTGGGTCCAGGCTCACGGCCTGGGCCCCGCTGCCCGGCTCGGCTGACCTGTGGGGAAATCAGCACAGCGAGTAGGCCCCGGAGCACCCGGCATCCCTCAGCACTGACACGACTTGTGGTCCACCCCTCTCCCCTATTTGGGGTGGCCAGCCCCCCCATCCCCACCCACCACCCCCGACGCAGAGGCCCGGTGGGGCTCCCCTGGCTCAACGGTGCTCCGTACTGCTTCTTCGTGGTGTTTCTCTTATGCTCTCGCTGCGTGATCACTCAGATGTTAGCCACTCCGAAAGGCCTTACTCCGAAAGGCCTTCCCTGAACCTCTTGTCTAAAGCGGCCCCGACCCGGGCCCTCATCTTCTTTCCCATCGCTCTGTTTGTAACACATTCTCATTTGTTCATTCCTTTATTCGTTCAGCAGAGGAACGCTTACCTAACTGTGCCGTGAACAGCAGGAACAGAACCAAGTTTCTGCACTTGTGGAGCTTGTGTTTGTGGAAGATGAGAGAGACTTTAAACAGATAAACAAGTACAGATAGGGCAAATCAGATTGTGAGAAGTTTAGAGCAGGTAAAGCAGGGTAGGGATGTAAGAAGTGAATGGTTCCGGGAGGGGGCAGTTGGCTGGCCGCGGTGGTCAGAGAAGGTCCCACTGATGAGATGACACTTGAACAGAGACCGAGGGGAGTGAGAGTATGCACTTTCCGCCCTCTAGGAGGGAGAGAGCTCTGGCCAGAGCTGCATGTGGGAAGGCTGCAGGTGGGAGTGGGCTCTCCATGTTTGAGGAAATAACCATCCTTTTATTTATTTGCAATCTTCTCTCCCTACTAGAATATAATCCCCTTGAGGGCAGGACATCACTTCCATTCTTCATCTCCTGAGGTCCGCAGGAACCCTTTAAACACCATTCCTACTTCTGGCCTAAGTTGGAAGTGATAGAGAGACTTGGGGCAGGCAGCCTGCTAACCTGAAACACAAGAATCAGACAGACTTCTGGAAGGACAGGCAGCCCTGGACAGCCATTGGCCTTGCTGTAGGGGTAGGCAGGCTCTCCATAGGTATTTCCATCCAGAAGAGGGAGGAGGAAAGGAGAGGAGAGGAAGGGAGGGGAGAGGAGAGGAGGGCAGAGAGGAGAGGATGAAGGGCCAAGTAGAAGCAGAGGAAGGGGCGAGGGCGGGCATGCCTTCCAAACTCACCCATCAGACTAGTTTCTCCTCCTACCTTAAGGGAGGTGTTCATGTGCATAGTGGGGAGCAAGAGGCCAGGAGTGACGGTCTAGTGGAGTGCCCCCCCGGCCCCCCTCCCCCGCTGTGTAAAAGGCACAAAACGGTGGAAACAGAGGTGCTCCATTTTCCCCCACCACCATCATATTCTTAGCACAGTTCCTGGCACTTTCAGGGCTCTTAATCAATATTCACAGTTGACCGACTGATGGTTATATTAGCTAAACCCAGGAAATCCTCTGAGAGTTCTCAGTGATCAGCAGATCACCTCTTCCGTTGAACCCGCCTTCCTCAGAGCATGAGGCGGGGTTGCCCAGTCTCCAGATAACAGGTTAGGACTGAGAAGGAAGCTGTGTGCTTTCCATATGTAGAGCGGTTGCTGGATTTCGGGAGGAGCATGTGCTGAGGACGGGGTTGGCTAACGGACTGGGAAGCTCTGTGCACCCTGGGGCCCTTCCAGAGTTTCTGCAGGAGCACAACTGAGTGGTTTTGAAGAGATGAGACCTTCAGCTCACAGTGGGGGCTTGGAGGAAGCGTAGAGCCCGCCATGCTGGATGTCGCACTGATGAAGCTAATGACAAACTGGTGACACCAAAAGGCAACTTCTCCGCTGGCCAGCATGTGAATGAGACTTGAATAAGTTATGACCGTCTGGGAAAGAGGTGACCTGAGAAATGCCTCCCGTGATGAGAGGCTCTTTGGAAAGATAGGCCGACATTTTTACTACAGAATTTAGAGAACAGTGCCACCGTCACCAAACCCGTTTGCCAGTGGAGCGCTTTTAAATTATACTGTGTTCATGAAACAACCGGAGTAGTTTGTGTACCGATGTGTATTTCTCAGGAAGAACTTCAGTCATTGATCTGAGAGAATGACTTTATATGGTATTATTGTGTCCCATATGATGCTCTCTGGATAATTCCATGGACAGTACCACAGATCATGTGTTAACGTTATAAGGCCAAGCCCGTACCATAGGCCAGAGACCATCCTAGAGCTGAATCACACTGACACATGGTGGTTGGCCTCATGGTACAGATGCAGTGTGCTAGCTGGATACCAGGAATTCCTCACAATTTTCTGTTTTCTCTTCCCATAGATCATTTAGAAAAAGACAGGTGATCACAGTTTTCTTTTTTGCTATTAAGAAAACTGATGTAGAATTTACATGCCATAAAATGCAACCCCTTGAAAGAAACAGTTAGTGGTTTTTAATATCACAAGATTGTTCAGCCATGACCACTAGTTCCAAAATATTTTCATCATCCCCAAAAGAAACCTCATAGCCATTAGCAGTCACTCCCCATTCCCCTCTGTCCCCAGCGCTGGCAATCTCAAACTGCTTTCTCTCTCCATAAATTTGTCTGTTCTGAACATTTCATAAAAATGGACTCCTTCAGGGATGCCTGGGTGGCTCAGTTGGTTGAGCAGCTGCCTTCAGCTCAGGTCATGATCCCAGCACCCTGGGATCGAGTCCCATGTTGGGCTCCCTGCTCAGCGGGGAGCCTGCTTCTCCCTCTGCCTCTGCCTGCCACTCTGTCTGCCTGTGCTCACTCTCTCTGACAAATAGATAAATAAAATCTTTAAAAAAAAAAAATGGACTCCTTCAACATGTGACCTTTTGTATCTGGCTTTCTTTGCTTGGCATGGATAATACTCCATCCTTTTTAATGACTGAATGATACTCTGTTGTATGGACATGCCACATTTATCCATTCATTATTTGGTGGACATTTGGGTGGCTTGTTGGCTATTGTGAATAATTCTGCTGTGAACATTCATTTGTGAGTTTCTGTGTGGTTATATGTGTTCACATCTCTTGGGTATATATACCCAGGCATGGAATGGCTTGGTCACATGTTACCCTTTCAGGAAATGCTAGACCGTTTTCCAAAGTGGCTGTGCCATTCTGCTTTCTCACCAGCAGCATATGAATGTTCCAGAGTCTCCACATCCCAGCCCACACTTGCTGTGGTCTGTCTTTTTTTTTTTTTAATTTGTCAGAGAGAGAGAGAGCGAGCACAGGCAGACAGAGTGGCAGGCAGAGGCAGAGGGAGAAGCAGGCTCCCTGCCGAGCAAGGAGCCCGATGTGGGACTCGATCCCAGGATGCTGGGATCATGACCTGAGCCGAAGGCAGCCGCTTAACCAACTGAGCCACCCAGGCGTCCCTGTGGTCTGTCTTTTTGATCATAGCTGTTCTCATGGGTGTGAAGTAGCATCTCATTGATTTGGTTTTGATTTGCATTTCCCCAATGACTAATGGAGAGATGATTACCTATTGATAAGGACAACTGCATATGTGCATTTGCTGTTTTTCTTATGTGTTTGCCAAAATGCATTTTACAAGAAAACCCAGGTGCCTGGATACTCCCTGCCCCGCCCAGAAAGATGTTAGCATCTCTGGAAAGGCTTGTCTTCTGAAGAACAGTTTAGAAATTTCGGATGTATACAGTAATGTTATTTCTTTCTTTCTTTTTTTTTTTAAAGATTTTATTTATTTATTTGTGTGAGAGAGAGAGAGCGTGAGCACAGGCAGACAGAGTGGCAGGCAGAGGCAGAGGGAGGAGCAGGCTCCCTGCCAAGCAAGGAGCCCGATGTGGGACTCGATCCCAGGATGCTGGGATCATGACCTGAGCCGAAGGCAGCCGCCCAACCAACTGAGCCACCCAGGCGTCCCAGTAATGTTATTTCTAAAATCAATGAGGCCATGTTACTCATATGAAGACTGGATTAGGAGAATAATTATAACATTTGTTCAGCACCCTAGAGTGTATAAAAGGGCTTTTACAAACATCTCATTTGAACATCATGGTGACAGGTGAAGGAGATCCCATGGCTGACAGATCAGGTGACTTGAGTTCCCAAACTAAGTCATGGGGCTGGGCTGTGTCATGCTTTAGGGAGGAGGGGACAACCACCAGAGTGGGAGCCAGTGAGGGCTGGGCTGTAGCCCACCTCGAACCCCTGCCTGATGGCCCCATATAATTAATTACACCAGTCTGAACAAAGCCTGTGCTTGCTGCAAGGGCGGCATTTGTCTCCCTCGCTTTCCCAGAACACTGCAGAAATCACCAAGCTTTGGAGCTGTAAGGACATTCTGAACCTATGGGGTGCAGTGTCCTTCCCAGTGAGCTGATGGACCTGGGTGGAGGGGGACAGTGATTTACTTAGTGCCACACAGGGGTCAGAATCAGTCCAGGCCCTTCTGTTTGGGCATCAGTGTTATCAACAGCCTCTACTCCCCCTTGGGAGAGTGGATTGAAAGCCAGCTCACCCTCCCGCCCCCCCGCCCCTCCCCCGCAGAGGTGGCCAGGTTCTGGGCTTGTGTTCAGCCACCCCAGCCGGGCCACGCTACACTGTGTCCCCACGGATCTTTCTGGCTGGGGAGGGGAGGCCAAAGCCCTGCTGGTTGTTGGGGGCTAGCCTGGTGCCCGACCAGGACCAGGGCCTCAGTACTGGAGGGAACCGATGTGGTGTGTCCACTGCTCAGGGTTTGCGCTTGAGGGTGCCCCAGAGCTAGGATCAGTGCTCCGGTCTCCGGGCCAGGAGATCCGCAGGTGGAGTAGCTGTAGGAGTGCAGCCCACAGCGGGCCACCAGCCTCTCCTGCCTGGCACTGCCTTGTTCTGAGACCCAGTAACGGGAGAGCTGCTCTCTCGCTCCCTGTGCGGGGTTCCCTCCAGGGGCTCGAGGAGCCGTGTGCGGCGCTCCGTGCCGCCACTAGAGGGCGCTGCCTCCCCGCGTTTGCTCCGATGGAGTAGGGCGCCAGAGCCCGCCTCGCTCGGCCACCGCGGGAGCCCGCAGCTCAAGCCCAGTTGTTTTTGTTCTTTCTCCGCGAGGGGCCCCCGCCCCTACCCCCGGGTTTTAGAGAGGAGGATTGAAATGAAAGGGAGTCTGCGTGGCGATTGTGGGCGGTCATTTCCTTCTTCCGCCCGGTGTAAACCGGAATTGATGAGGTCCTTTGAAAAAAGGTGGATTAAACAGAAGCTGGATGGTTGCTTCCGGATGGAGAAGACATCAGGGCTTCCTGGCGCGTCGTCCGAGGGACCCGTGGGGGTGGGCGAGGGAGAGTGTCTGCGCATCCCGCAGCCCGAGCCTCTGGCCTGCCCTTGTTCCCGCCAAGGGACCCCGCCCACAGCCTCCCAGCTTGCCAGGGTGCATCCACCCCACACCTGTGGGTCCTCTAGGAGAAGGGAGGGGGCCTGCCGCTTAAATAGGGGGGGATCTGTGGCTAGAGCTGCGTGAAGACAGAGCGGCCCCTGACGCTCACCAGGTGCTCCTGCAGAGACAGAGCCGCAGGTCCCCTGGCATGAGGTGGGAAGCTGGGGCAGTGGCCGAGAGGCAGGCTTGGTGGGTAGGGGTGCAGTGACCCCCTCCTGGTGGGCAGTCACTATGGCCGTGTTGCTTGACGCCAGCTGCGGGGCTTCTTACTGTTGGCAGCGCGGTGCATCCACCCCTGTTGTAGGTGCCTGTTTGGACACAAAGCCAGCTGTTCCCTTAACGCGCTTTAATTAAAGGCATTTGTTTTATTTTCTGGAGTGATTACTGTTAAGCAGCTCCAAGGAAGTGATCCTCCTGCCGGTGGGACCGAGTGTCGGGGAGGCATTGCCCTGCTCTGGAAGGGCCAGCCTGGGAGCACACTTTTCCCCTTTGGCCTCCTTCCTCTTCTTCCTGGAGCTCACCATGCGTTCTGCCCCCCTGCAGAGTCTGTACTGTGCCAACCAGGGCAGGAGTACAGGACTCGGAGCCCCAGGCCCTGGGCTCAAGTGCTGTCCGGAGCCTTTGGGAGCAGTGGGGCCCTGGGTATAATCCCTGGACCTCTTTCCCTGCCCCTGTGATCTCATGGGTGGCTAGGAGATAAAATGGGGCACCTTGGGGCCTGACCTGCGACAGCTGATGGGCTGATAAATGGCAGCTTCCCCTCCTGGTACCTGAGTAGGTGTGTGGGGAGGAGGGACTAGTTGCTCATCCTTTGAGAAAGCACAGTGCTTATTGAGTCATTCGGTGGGCAGGGGAGCTGGCTTGCTGAACTGCATTCTGCCCAGGTTGGCTTCATGATGTCTTCGTCTTTTGGGGCTGGTCTGACAAACTACCACAGACCGGGTGGCTTGTGAACAACAGGTATTTCTCCCAGCTGTGGAAGTCCAAGACCAGGGTGCCAACAAAGGGCCTTTCCTGGGTTGTGGACTGCCAGTTTCCTGCTGTGCGCTCACCTGGGGTCTCTTCTAGAAGTGCTCTAATCCCATTAATGAGGGCTCCACCCTTGTGACCTATTCACTTCCCATAGGCCTCACCTCCAAATACCCTCACATTGGGCATTAGGATTTCAGCATCTGGATTTGGCTGGGGTGGCGGGGGAGGAGCTAAACATTTAGATATAACACAGGGAGTCCTCATGTTCTTTTGAGTCTTCCTCAGTTCCCCAGACTACAGTGTTCTCTCCTCTGAACCTCCCCTCCAACTCCCAACCCCTCTTAGCAATGCATTGTGTATCCCCTCGGAAAGCTCTGGATACTGGCCTCATTTGGTACTCAGTTGTGCCCATGCTTTCTCTTTTCTGCGAGGAGGATGAAGCCCCAGTCTTCATCTCTCCCTCCCCCAGTGTGCCAAGCACATGTCTGCTTTGCGCAGAGGCTCAGCAAACGCCTGCTTGATTTGGCCTGCCTTTCAGAGTGTGTGCTGTTGTTTCCGTTAGGATGGTGAAGCTGGGGTCTGTGCTTTGTAGTCTTTGTGTAGGCAACTTGGATGATCCTGCTGTTCCTTCTGGGGGATGGAGCCCTCTCTCTGAAGCGTCCTTTCTAGAAGGTCCAATTCTAGAAATTTCTGGAAGATTCCAGTTCAAACTTGTTGATAGTAAACTATGAGTTTTAGTTTTATCTCTTAATGGTGTTCGATTTGTTTTCTTGGTCTGATCACACACAGTAATTGTTAATAAAGTTTCTGAGAATTCTGTGAGGTATAAACTGTAAATGATTTTTAAAAGCCAGGCTACTGGGGAGACCCACATATCCCCAGGGCTTGCTCATATCCCTCGTTCCCACCCATCCCTCTTTGCAGGGTCCTGGCCCTTACCCCCTGTGGCTTGTACATCATCGAGTGTTGTAAGGGGCCTTGCTCTTGCCAGATCATCATGGCTGTCCTGGATGTAGGTTCTGGGAAACCTGCCCCTGATGGTCAGGTTCCTCGAGTCCTGGTCAGTGTGGGAGTCTGAGGGGCTTCATGGGCTTTGGCAGATGCACAAGTGGATTAGTCATTGTTTGAAAAGCCTGCACAAGGTGAGGCGTAATGCAGGCTCTGCTCAGGGTGTCCCAGGCCACCTGTTGTGGGGGGGGGGGTGCAGGAAGACCCAGGGCAGGGGATTCTAGGTATGCCTGAGGCCGGCTTTGTGAGGGTGGCGATTCTGTCTGAGGCAGTCAGGGAGCTTTGGGGAGGTGCATGCATTGTAAATTGGTAGGGTGGGACCAGACCCTCCCAATCTTACAGAGTGGGGAACTGAGGCAGCTGGGGCAACAGACTGGCCTTGCCTTCTATACCTGGCGGGAGAGTCGTGACCAGAAGGGTGCCATCTGGCAGAGTGAGTGCTTGTTTCTCTGGCTGGTTGGCAGCGGCCAGATAGAGCCTGGGCAGTCAGGACTCCAGAAGAGTTGGAGGGAGCCCCAGAGCCTGTGCTGGCTGGGTTGTGTCAGGGACGGGCCGCTTCTCCCAGCATTCTGCCTTACTGTGCTGCTTGGACTTTGGGTGTGCTTCGGGCCATTCAGGCCCCTGGGACTTTGCTTATCACTTCCTATCCTGGAGCATCCGTCCCTCCCTTCTTTATGGGCTTTACTTTCTTTCTTTTTTTTTTTTTTTTTAATATTTTATTTATTTATTTGACAGAGATCACAAGTAGGCAGAGAGGCAGGCAGAGAGAGAGAGGGGAGGAAGCAGGCTCCATGCTGAGCCAAGAGCCCGATGCGGGGGCTCGATCTCAGGACCCTGGGATCATGACCTGAGCTGAAGGCAGAGGCTTAACCCACTGAGCCACCCAGGTGCCCCTGGGCTTTACATTTTACTCTTCAAGATTACATTCCAGTATATGCCGACTGTGGGGGAAAGAGGGAAGCCATCCCTGACTGCATCCCTGTCCATCTCTGGGTTTGCCCTTCTCCTCTGAGCTCTGGCTGTACTGAAATTGGGCCCTCTGCCAGCTCCTGGAAGGCCAGGCTGTGTCATCTTCCATTCTGTGTTTCCAGGATATAGTGTAACAGCCCAGGGCCCTGGTAGAATAAGACTGCACCAGTTTGTTGAACTGGAGAAGGTGTTTGCCACCACAAGCCAGCCTGAGTAGGCCATACGGTGTACTTGCCCCCTCGGGATGCTTCTTCTGGGGCCTTTGGGAAGTGAGCAGGCCGCCAGGCATCCGTATTCCTCTCTGACATCCCATGAGCTTGCTCTGACACGTGTGGGATGTGGCTGGCCAACACGGCGAGTCCTTGGCCACCGATGGAGGTCTCTTGATTTAAAGAAGACTTCCTTGTGCCTTTTAACGTAGGGTTCTCCAGACAGGAAGTCATCCAACTGGAGATCAGCTGGGAAGATTTAGGTGTGTTTTGAAGAATCTTTTTGGGTTTCAGAACTCTCCCCCTTATATTACTGAAAAGAGATACTGATGTTGGTCTAGGGGAGGTGGAGGGGGCTTAGCTTGTGTTTCTGTCTTGGGGACTTCACCTACCTCTTGGACCTTTCACAGATGGGGCTGCTGTGGCACCTTGATCTGCCCAGAGCCCCCATCTGGTAGATAGCACCAGGGGCTGCCATTCACTTTGAGCTGAGGTATGGTGGGCAGAGTCCTGCCCAGGTATCATGTTCCTGGGTTCTGGGGCTCTCTCTGACCCTGGCTTCCACTGACAAGGCCTTTCATTGTCTTGAGCCTCAGTTTCTTATCTGTAAGATGCGTAGAGCCATTTCAGCCCTGAATAAATATTCCATGGCTCTCTTACTGGCATGTGGAAACTGGGTGTTAGGAAGTATAGAGGACAAGTACTTTCTAGACCTTAACTGAATGTCAGGGTAGGAGACTGGCGGGGGAGAGGGGTGGTGTGGTTTTGAAGCCATGGTTCACCTCTTTCTGGGGTATCTCCTGGAATGGCTCTGACGAGGTTCTCCTTGCTGACTCACCCCTCCCTCTCTGGGACATACTGATTCTGTTGCTGCCTCTGCCATGGGCTTGGAGTGTGGAGTCACGCAGGCCCTCTCAGATGCTTACATTGACCTTGCTGTTGGTGATAGTAGCTGTTACCACCATGTGAGTGACAGGGACCATGCTACATTCTACCCTCACTCTCTGATTGAATCCTCAGAGCCACCAGCTCTGTGAGGGGGCATGTATTCTCCCCTGGGAAGAGGCTTCACAGACGAGGCCCCTGAGCCCAGACTGCACTTAGTAGCTTGCTCTAAAAGTGGCTGAGCAGTCTTCTGACTCCTAAGCACTCTGCCTTCACGCCTGTAAGGTCTGGCTCATTCTAGCCTCTCCACACGGAGAGTGCTTCGTGAGCGCAGGGACCGTAGAGGGCATGGTACTCCCGGGCCTCCTGCTCAGTGGGGCCTCACACGCATATCCTCTTCTCCTTATCAGCAGCTCAAGGGCCGGATAGGTGGCCTGTGATGTGAGCGGGGCATCCTCAAAGCCTGTGTGGGGCAGATCTCACTCCTCCTCCAGGTTGTGCCCCATATAACCAGCTGAGAGCCTCTGTTAGTGTGTGGGTGTCTCAGGACCCTTGGAACCCCACCTCCTGGGTTTGGCAGCGAGGCAGAGGAGGTCAGCCTTGGAGAGAAATGGAAAGGCTGTGTAGTCCTGTCCCTTTCTCTTACCTGTGAGGAGATTGCAGCCCAGAGAGGCCAAGCGACTTGCTCAAGGTCCCTCTGCTATGCTGGCGGATGAAGGGTTTGGGAGCCAGGTCTCCTGCCTCTCTGCTGTCTCCCTGCCTGCTTTCCCTTTGCCGGGATTTCTGCAGTGGGTTCTGGATTGTGCTGGTCTCTGTGTGCTTGTTTGTCTTCGGTTTTTGTTCTACTCCTCCCCCATGTGGGACTGCCCTGCACACGCCTGTGTTTTGTTTACCCTGAATAGCCGTGCTTCACGCCCTGCGGAGGGGAGCCACAGTGGAATACTCCCTGCCCCGCCATTGAGGGGAGCTGGCCTCCTCCAGGTACAGGCCCCAGGGCCCAGGGCTGCGGCAGGAGGAATCCCACTGCTGTCTCCTGCCTGGGTCTGCCCCCACCGGCCACCCTCTGGCAGTGTCGATTAAGAGGATCTCTGGGTGTCAGGGAGTGGGCTCTCTGTTATGTGAGCTGAGCTTCACACACACACACACACACACACACCCCGCCCACGCACGCACACAGAGCAGGTCCTCAGGATACTGCATTTTCTGGGCTTTGCTGCCCAGCTCACCTTTAAGGGGCCGCTCACGCGCCCTATCTGGAGGGCCCACTCTCTCTAAAGACCTGTTGCCTTTATGGGTTTTCTGATGCCTCTGCGATCCACAGCTCTGTGTGCAGTGCTGGCGAAGCTGCCAGATGTGGGGGGGGCCCTCAAGGGTACAGCCTGTGTCCGACCGCCCCCTGTACTGAAGCCTAGTATGGGGGTGACATGTGTCTCCTGATAGAGTATGGTGGTGACTCCGGATGGGTCTGGGTTGGGCTGCAGCTCTCCCTAATCCCTCCTGGAGTTGGTGGGTAATTGTTGACCTTCTCTGAACTCCTTCCTTATCTGCTGAAGAGACAAAGGAGTATCACCTGCCTTGAAACCTTGTCGTGGGGATGAAATTAAATGGATTAATGTTTCTAAAAGTCCTGTTTGTGCCCAGCACATGCTAGACTTCTGCTCTGGACCTTGGCCATGGCTGCCCTGTTCCCCATGAATGCTGTCCAGATCCAGCAGCTAGACCCTGCCCAGGTTTCCTGTGCCATCTCAGCGGCCTGCCTTGCTGGTCTGCATCCGCTCGTCCGGTGTCACAGACCAGATCCTGCTACAGGCAGCCATGCTCGGGTTGGCTGTATGGATGCTCAGGCTTGTCTTATAAAAGGGTGAGTTTGGCTTAGAGATCCCCTGGCCTCTGTAGTTTATTATATCCTGTGTACATGCCAGGTGAGAGCAAGATAGATGGTGACTAAGCCCGGTGGGGTTAGGCCCTGTTGTCCTCAGTTTCCTCCCAGTGGAAAAGGAACAAGCTTCTAGCTCAAGAGAATGGGTCCTGGGGAGGAGGGAATGACTTGGAAATAACTGCATTCGGGAAGCGGATCTGTGCCCTCTTGTCGTTCTTTCAGCTGCTGACTGCCTGCTTTAAGGTAAATGTAACTTGTGATCAGAGGAGTGGAGTTTAACCCAGATAAGCTCAGAGTAACCTTTGGTCCTGGGTCCCTGGGGAGGGGGACAGGGCCCTGGTGAACTGGCTTGCCTCAGTCAGCCACTGAGGACGTCTGCGTCATAGCCGGCATCTTGGGTTCCTGATTGCCCACTTGGGGTCTGGCTGTGCCTGCAGAGGGGGTGCTGATGGCTGGGGCCGGTGACTGCCCTCTGGGAACAGAGCCACAGAGTGCCCAGCTTCAGGACCCTCCAGGTCCCCTGGTCACCCCACGGAGTCTGCACACTGTGAGCTGATGGCAGGCACCACTGGGACTTGGCTGAGAGCTTCATTTCTAAGTGTTGCAGTTTAAAACTCAACTTAGCTGGAGACTCCCTTCCTCAGTGCAGAGCACACAGCTGAAGAGTTAATTGAGGTTAGTGAGCGTATTTGCCGAGGACATTCAGGTGTTTATGGAGGTTGATTCCCTTCCCTTGCTGTTCCTCAGACTCATGGAGTGGATTTTGCTTTGATCAGAAATGTGTGCAACTTGTGATGTATGAATCCGGCTTGCTCCAGGCTGCTGGCCTGGGAGAGCGAATGCGACGTGAGAACATTCCTCTTTCCTTAAAGAGGACGTGCAGAAGCCCTGTCTCAGGCAGCCGGCCCTGGGGGATGACCTAAGTCCCCATTGCTTAACCTCTTGGTTTCTGGAGCCACTGACCCCTGAGCCCTTTCCTGTGATACGTGCAGCATCTGGAATGGATTTACAGAAATCTCTGAGTGGTTGGTTCTAGCATGGAAGTGTGGGAGGGGATTCTCACTGCTCCAGGAGAACCTCCTGTCTGGGCCGCACTCCCTGTCCGGGAGCGGAGCGCTGGAGAGCCTGCCCACACCTGCTTCTGGGAGAGCGGAAAACCGGGCATCCAAGGCTAAGGAGAGTGTTCCTTGGAGCCTCGCCCACTACGGGCATACTTGGGGTGCAGGCAGGGCATTTGGTCATGCACCTCGTGCGAGACCCACCCGTGGGGTTGCAGCGTGAGGACGTTTTCCCATCTTTCTGCCTCAGTTCATGCTTATGGCTTGTAAGGTTGTATTGTCGGTTATTGTCTGATTTCTTTGTAAGCTGTCCTGGGAGTTTCTGATTTTTCATACTCTAAATAAGAACATCTGTGTGTGTGTGTGTGTGTGTGTGTGTGTGTTTTCCTTCTTTTGCATCATTCCCTGAGCTCTTCCTTGAGTCTTCGCAAGGAACATGTCACAGTTGCAAGTGGTCTGACACCCATAAATTAGATCTGAAAATCAGGACCCAGCAGTAGCATTCCTTGGGTGTCTACTCTCTTGGCTTTCTATTATACAGAGTTTTTCAGCTAATTTACATTGCATAACCCAGCTTTGTCTCCTCTTGTTATTCTATTTTATTTTTTTAGTATTTTATTTTATTTATTTTTAAGGGTTTTATTTATTTATTTGAAAGAGAAAGAGAGCATGAGCATGGGGTAGAGGCAGAGGGAGAGGGAAAAGCAGATTCCCCACTGAGCAGGGAGCCCACCATGGGGCTCGATCCATGGCCCTGAGATCATGACCTGAGCTGAAACCAAGAGTCAGACACTTAACTGACTGAGCCACCGGGGGGTCCTTTAAACAGTCATTAAAATACTCTATTTTATATATACATATTTATATACATATGTATGTGTATATATATGTATATATATATAATTTTGATACTTCTTTTCATTCAACCTATGGTTTTGGGGTGTATCCAAGTTGATACATGGGAGTCTTGTTTGCTCACTTTGACTGCCATGCAGGATTTCATGATGGGCAGACCTGTTCATCCATTTTTCCACTAGAGCTGGCTGGGTGGTTCCCTTTTTGTCTTCCAAACATCACTACCATGAGCATCAGGCATGCGTTTGCATGCACAAGTGTGCCGAGTTCCTCCTGAGTGCACACCCGGATGGGCATTTCCTGGCCCAGGAGTCTGTGTGTCTCCCTGAGGTGCTGGAAGTCTTGTCCGTGCGGTGCTCCTGCCCACTGCTCCCTGTCCTCCCAAGCACTTGGTGTGCAGGCTCCCTTTTTTGGGGGTGGGTCCTCCTGCTTTGGCGTTAGGAGGTAGAAACCTGAGGGTCACCTGGGGAATAGGATAGGAGGGAAACTTCCAGGGCAGACCTGAGTGTTCCTTTGTGCCCCCCAAGCTTTCTGGCTGTGTGGAGACTTGGTTCAGTCTCCCCAGTGTTTCAGAACCTCAGTAGCTGAGAGCAGAGAGGAGGGTGCCTCCAGCTAGAGGTGGACTGGTCTTTCCCTGAGTCCTGCCTCCACTGCTGCAGAGCTGTCTGAGAGGGCACAGGGCCTGGCTTTGGGGCGGTGACTTGTCCTATAACCTGGGGAGAGCCTTTTCCCCTCACTAGGCCTCAGGTTCCCTGTCTGAAAGGGGAGGGCTGGCTCAGGGACCGTGTGAGCTCTTGGCTCCGCATGTATCGTCTATGTACTTGTACTTTTACAATTAGCAAACCCCATGTTCCTAGCCATGGGCCACTAGGCCTGAGCCTTGACCTGCTGTTGGGTCTGAGTGGGGGCCGGTGGGCTGCCTATCAGGGTGCTCCCTGATGACCGTTCTCTTCCCTGTGGTATGAATCCTTCTCCTCAGTGAAGTGATCTGTGTTCTCATATAGTTTGAGGGAAGATCCTCGGATCCCAGGGGCTTAGGGGCAAAGTTGAGTAAAGCCGACAGAGGGGAAGCCAAAGGCTGCAGCTCGTCCCAGGGGACACATAGGAAAGCCAGAACAAAGGATCACTGCTGTCTTTGCGGTGAGCATGTTTAAGGTCAATGTAGACTGAGCTACACTTACCTGTGTGTCTAATAGGTGCCAGCACTGCCCCAGGACTTTGATATGTGCTAGGTGTATCGATGAACAAAAGAGGCATAACAGGTCAAGTATCCTGCCTTTTTGGAGCTTACGTTGTGGCAGGAAGAGGATTAAATGAGCTAATAACATTTGTTTGCTTTGTTGCCTGGGACACCATGAAGTAGGGGCTCAAAAAGGCTAGGTTTCATTTCATCTCTTTGTTGTTCCATGATAAGCAAATGAGGAAGTTGTGCAGTGTCCTAGGAGGTGAGTAAGTTACCCAGTACATTAGCAAGGTAAGAGGCCTTGAGAGCGTGGGAAAGTCGTGATAGCTAGTTGAGAGACGGGGACACTGTCACTAAGGACATGGATTTTGAGCAGAGGCCCAAGGATGGAGTTGGCCGTGCAGGCCAGGGTGGCAGGTTGCCTGGCATGTGCAGGGAGCAGCAAGGCCTTGCAGGTGGCGGTGGGGAATGGCCGGGGAGGCCCTGTGGAAGGACTGCAGACCCAGGCACGGCCTGGTGCCCACTGGTGATGGGAGGGGCTGTGGCTGTGTTTTGAGGGGAGAAGGGCCACTCTGGCTGCTGTGTGGAGGACAGAATGAAGGTGAGGCCCGTTCAGAGGCCAGCATCCTGGCCCAGGAGAGAAGAAACTCTGGGGTGCGGAGGAAAGCTTTGGGACTGTCCAGGAGAAGGGTGCTTATTAGGTCAGGAGCCCAATGAGGGCTTTCTACACTAGACTTCATTCACACCCAGACTTGTGGCCTCTGGAGGGCTGGAAACATGCCCCCCCACCCCCCAGTAGTGGGGGCTCTGCCCTCAGTGAGGGAATAACAGAAGAAGAAAGGTGGGGTGCAATAGTCCCCAGTGACTGGCAGGTTGCTCGTATTCTAGAATCAAAAAGGCCTGGGTTCAGATCTGGGCCTTGTCCATCCAGCAGGTCACCTTGGACAGGTGACATCCCCTTTATGAAGGGCACAGTCATGGCGAGGGTTGGATGAGCTCATGTTTGTCCACATGGCTTTCCCTGTGGTGCCATGATGCCCAGGTGCTGGTGCCTGGCTGGTGGGGTTGGGCTGTGTGGTGTTCTGACATGCCAGGGGGATTGTGGCTTGAGGTTGTGGGAGGGCCTGCTGGAGATGGGGCCCTGACGCCTGCCAGGGCTGACCTTAGCGGGGGGGGGGGGGCAGCCCTCATGCTGCAGACACCTCCTGGCTGTCAGGGCTGTGCTTGGCATTTTTAAAAAAATATATTTATTTATTTGACAGAGAGTGAGAGAGGGAACACAAGCCAAGGGAGTGGGAGAGGGAGAAGCAGGGAGCCTGACACGGGGCTCGATCCCAGGACCCTGAGATCATGACCTGAGTCAAAGGTAGATGCTTAATGACTGAGCCACCCAGGCACCCCTGTGATTGGCATTTTTTTTTTTAAGATTTTATTTATTTATTTGTTAGAGAGAGAGCGAGCGAGCACAGGCAGACAGAGAGGCAGGCAGAGGCAGAGGGAGAAGCAGGCTCCCTGCCGAGCAAGGAGCCTGATGTGGGACTCGATCCCAGGACGCTGGGATCATGACCTGAGCCGAAGGCAGCCGCTTAACCAACTGAGCCACCCAGGCGTCCCTGTGATTGGCATTTTAAACACATCATCTCATCCCCCAAAAGAGGTGATGGACACAAACAGTGTCTCCCAAGTGAGGTCATTTGAATTTTCCTTCATGGTTTTTGCCCAAACCCCATAACTGCCTGCAGCATTACCTACTTAATGGGTATTTTATACTGACTCTTTCTCTTCTTTAAATCATTTCCTTAGCCTCTCCTTAGGTACGGTTTGCAAAATCATAGTGCTGAAGTATTTTTGCTAATTTTCTCATATTTTACATATCAGAATCAGTCCATAAGTATTAGAGTGGTTGGTCTGTGTGCCTCTTAGAATTTTCTTTTGTACCCTGACCTCTTTACCTCCCCTCCCCCCACTCTGCCCCGCAATGGGTGTGTGTGACATCTTGGGGAGCACTGGACAAGGGGCTTCATGGAACCTAGGAGAGCCGGGAAATGGTGGAGGCTGTCCTGTGCCTGGAGTCTGACTGGTCTGAGCTCAGAGGGTCCCATGGGTCTCTGCTTGGGCACCAGCCATGTCCAGTACCAGTCCCAGAGAGCCAGCAGGGGAGTGGGCCCCTCTGCGAGGAGAGGGAGTAGGGAGGAGAGGGGGTAGGGAGCATGGGGCAGGTCCCCAACCCAGGGCCACTTCCTGTCTGCCAGGTTGAAGCCAGAACTGGCTAAGTGCATCCCTCTGGGTGTCACTCCTGGTAAAACTGTAGTGTTCTTTGGGAGGTCATAGGTTGTGGGAGATTATAACAGATCAGGGAACCTGGTCAAGAAGGACCCGACTGATCTACAGTCATCAGACTTCTAGGAGAGGAGAGACCAGACCGCTGCTCCTGAGGTTTCCAGGACAGTCCTGCTGCTGCTGTTCTCTCGGGCCTTTCTCCCATCCTTCTGCCACTTTTCTATTGTCTCATACCTTCTCTTTATCACTGAGGTGGAAAACATTACATTGTAGACAATGGGCTTGTCCTGTCAGGAAATTTAACATTACATGTAAAAAGCCCAACCTCATCATTCTTTTTTTTTTTTTTTGCCTCCTGGATTTTTTATTTTTATTTTTTTATAAACATATAATGTATTATTAGCCCCAGGGGTACAGCTCTGTGAATTGCCAGGTTTACACACTTCACAGCACTCACCATAGCACATACCCTCCCCAATGTCCATAACCCAACCACCCTCTCCGTACACCCCTCCCCCCGGCCCCCCTCAGTTTGTTTTGTGACATTAAGAGTCTCTTTTGGTTTGTTTCCCTCCTGATCCCAT